>VYZP01066377.1:11125-27681 GCA_013400635.1 Hypocryptadius cinnamomeus | reverse complement strand
GCCCCGCCCGGCCCCGCTCCGCTCCGCTCCCCCGGCGCTTCCCGAGCGGGGAGCGGGGCGGGGGGGGTCGGTCCGCCCGCGGCGGGATATTGGTTTACTCCGCCGGGTATTAAGCAAGCCCAATCCATTTAAATATCGCTCCCGCGCTGACCTCTCCGTAGTTCGCCTATTAAGAATGCAATCAAGATAATAACAGGCATTGCTTATTAATGAGCGCCCCAGGTAACGTTACACCGGTGACTTTCTGCAGGCGCCCAGCGGCAGCTCGGTCCCAGCGGTCCCGAGGCGGCTCTGCCCAGCCCGGGACCGGGACGGGACCGGGACCGGCACCGGGACCGACAGCGGGGCCGCCCGTCGCATCATCGCCCGCCGGCGGAGACGGGGCCGCCCGCGGAGCCCGGGGGTGTCGGGGGAACGCCCGGCTCGGCTCTGCCCGGCCGCCCGCGGGGCGCATCCTGTACCCCCCGACCAAAATCTGCTTGGCCATCTCCTCGTCCTCCGCGTGCAGCAAGTACAGTAAATTATTGATAGTGGAAATTGAATGGCAGAGGCAATAATGGTATCCCCTGATTGACTGGCTGCATTTGATCTCGGTAAAGACAGAGAGATGGCACGCTGCGGCGAGCGGGAGCGCACGCGTGTGCCGGCGGCAGGAGCGAGCTGTGCCAGGAGGGCTGCCTGCCTTCACCCCCTGCCTGGCACGGGCTCTGCGAGCCTCGCCTCTTCCCTTCCCTCTTCCCTCACGGGCGAAATTGGAAACAGCTGATTTCCAGAAGAAGCTAGCGCAACTCTTTCAGGAATTGGTTAAAACACATGTTTTTCTACACCTCAAAGCCTGACTGCCATCTAATTGCAATTAATACCAAAGGCCCATTCACTCCACGCACTTGTGAAAATTTATTTATCCTAGGAGAAATGTGTGCAACTCATTGCTGCCCTCAGACAGTCTGATTGCCTGTGTGCTTTTGCTATGAAACACCTGCATTTATCAGTAAAGTAACGAAAATAACCCAGGTGTTTGGAATTCGAGTACACCTAAGGCCTTCCATATAAATCAGCTTTTAATATATATTAAAGGAAAGATTCCTGGTGGTTAATAACCTTTGCAGCTTTAAGAACTTTTGAAAAAAATCATGCTTGAGTACCACATCATCATCCTGCTTGCACTTGGGAGTTTGGTTTCGCGTGTTTGAACTAAAAATGTCAGCAAGCGTGAAGACAGTTCTACCTCTTTTTGTCTCGGTGTTTTCCAGTCCAAATCTATCCAATTTACGAGAAAGGAGACATTTTCAAAGCCTTCACTAACAGCCTGGGCCTGAGGAATCACGTCTAGCCCTTGCTGGCTGATGGATAGTCACTAATCCAGGCAGCTCTTCAGGCCAAGTCCCGCTCTGCTATTTTTATTCAAATTCTGCCATTGGGGATGCATCAACCATTCCTTTCCCCACTCTGATAGACCAATATAAGCTTACAGCTCCCAGCAGCAATGCCGGGTGGATATTCCAGAGGCGTTTCAAACGCATGATTGTACCTGGATTTGCTGAGTTAACGTGTGCATTTTATTTTTCTGTTTTAGCCTTGGCTCCACAGTACTGTTTAACTTTCCAGGCACAGCTGTGTTAGTGTGGGTACCTGATTTCACCAAGGCAGCACGTTTCCAGCAGCCTTTCTGCACAGTCACCAAACAGCACAGTTCCAATACTCTGTGTTTATAAGATGGTGCCTGCAAGTATTTGGATGATCTACCAGACAAGTTAAACAGCAGCAGGAGAGGCTACTTTAATCAGCTGTAATGTAATACATTGTACACTTGTTATTCCTGGAGGAAAGGCTCTTCTGCTAGGACACTAGACATGCAGATGAGCAGCAGCAAATACCATGCTTTAGAAACACTGCTGGCTTTTTCTCAGGAGTGAAGGAGAAGGGATATACCCTGAAAAAATCTGCTTGCAATCAGATGATTATTTTTTTTTAATTTGGAAAGGAAGCATGTTACAGACAGCCTGACAAGTCCTCACTCTGTGGGAAGTGCTTCAGCTCAGCTCTGCTGAGAACATGAGGACCTTTAATTCCATGCAACCATGAAATTCCCATTTTTCTCTGCTACAAACGTGTTGCCTTTTGCATCGGTGTAGAGATTTTCCCGGGGAAGAGGTGTGGTCAGAGGAGCTGCTGTTTCTTGCTGGTGTAATCAGCCCTTGGAGCATTATTACCAGCCAGTGCTTGATCACTCAGAAAATGAAAAAGTAGCGTAAATAATTACTTGTTTGGATTTTTAATGCACACGCAAGCTGGGTTCCATATTGCTGAATCAGACCCTGACTTCCAAGAGAATTTTTATGAATGAACCCCCAAAAATTGTGTTCAAGGTGTATAGTTTGTGAAGCAACTGCTAGTCCTGGGGACATGGGGACACTGCTCTGGTTGGAGCTCCACTCCTTAGTCCATGAACTGCACTATAAATTTGGAGGTTACATGAGCCGTGCCCTTTGGGATTTGTGGGATACACAGGATGCAAAGGCCAGGCACCCCGAAGGTTTCTGGGCAGACCCAGAAGGAGCTCTCTCTTGTATCTTCCAGCTATGTTTTCCCCGTCTGGATTGTACAGATGTCACACGTAAGAGGCGCTTGAAAAGAAAGTCACACCACAATTGCATGGGGAAGAAAAGGGCAGGCAGACCCTTTTCTGGTGGTGTCAGATAATTCAGTGTATCGAGCCTCTTGGTGCTGTCCCAGTCTGCCCACTTTAAGCATTCACCTTGGAACCAAGTGTTTTTTCTAGTCATGACTAATTAAAATAATTTTTTGCATACACAAATCATACTTCACCATTTTCCAAACAGCAGCAGGGAAAGAGTATGAGTTGTCAATCAATAAAATGTTGATTTATCCCTGAAGTAATATTGCTTGCAGGAGGGTAAGACCATTGCTTTTTGCTGAATTCAATTTAAACTGCAGCATAGGCACTAATGATGCTGTAGATACTATAGAGAAGAAAGCAGAAGCACGCACACCTGGTTTCTGTCTCAGTGGAGGTTATGCATTATAGTGATTGATGTATGAGGTCCAAATTTACTGATAAACTAATTATATGATAAAGTAGTTTGTGGGGCTCTTAAATTCCCCCATTGCAATTGTAGGAGAAGCAATAAAAAAGTCAATATGTGAAAAGAGTAACATTCATAAAAGGTACATAATTAGACAAAAGGCAACGGGTGATTGAGTCTCCCCTCCCCCAGACTGTGTATTTACACTCCCCATTTTATTCACGTAGTATCTTGGCCTGTTTTTGAATGAGAAAAAGGTCAAGAAGCTGTAATTTGGAATTCTTCTCACTTGGCTGTCAGGAAATATAAACTAATCCTGATTACAAAAAGGACAATGCTAGTGATGTACTCAGGTTTTGATGCTACAGGGTTTTTTTCTGTTTAAAATTTTAATTGGCTGAAGTAATTCCTTATATCATTACAAGCATTTTATGTTTGATTATGTTTACTCATGTTTCCTAGTTACCTTTATTTGCTGTTTTCTTCACATTAAAGAGATGGAAAATTAATGGAAATAAACTTTTCCAACTCCAGCAATGCTAAGAACTGCAGTGGATTATATGCACAAGTTATGTACACAGCCAGGGCTGCAGACATGGTGCATTTGTAGGATGACTGGGCCACGATGCTGCTCTGCAATGATTCAGTGGCTGCAGCACATCCCAGAGAGCCCCTCGTGCCCCACACCAACATCAGTGCACTGGAAAACTTCAGCATCCTCGAGGAGCAAAGCCAAATTCTGCTTAACTTTGTAAAATCACTGTGTTTTACAGGCTGTGGCTGAGAGATGGTGAGAGAAAGATGCTGGTGGCCACTTGCCTGGCTTTCCCCTTGCATTCAGGGGGTGGCCAGGCTGTGGGCACAGCCCCTTCCAGCCCTCAGTGTTGTGTGACAATGATCTGGGGCTGTGGCTCAGGGTCTCACAGCCCCGAGCTTTACACTGGTTCAGCCCACAGAGAGTTGCTGCTGTTCTGGTCTGCAAGCAGCTTGCTGGGTGACCAGAACAGAGCCTTACAGTGCCTTAAATAGTGCAGGGTAGCTGCTCTTAATTTCAGGCACAATTTCACCTTCAGTGAGCAGCATTTCTTAAGAGGCCTTGCAGCCTCATTTCAGCAGGGCAAGTATTAAGTGAAACAGCAAGGATGGGAATACAAACCCAAAGATCTTAGACATGGTTTGTAGGCTGCATGTACACAGGATAAAGCAGGAAAACATACTCTTTGAATCACAGGCACCAAAACCGCAACATTTTTCCTGGAGAAAATACCACTTAATAGCTCAGAATTGTCACCCTGCAGCTACAGCAAAAGTAGCTTTAAAACTCTAACCAACAATTAAAATAATTGTTTTCTTCTCATGTCTGCTAAAGGTATGCCAGCTTTCCATCCCATGGCAGGATCTGTACCCTGAATCTTGTCCCATGCCTTCTAATCAGGGATTTCAGCACAATTTCTGTGCATGAAGCCACTTCTCTGCCAGAGTTCTGTGGTAGGTGCAGATTAGCCTTTTGCAAACAAGGAAATGCATGTGTCTATCACACGTACATCTATTCAGCTGCTCATGAACACACTTGTTTGGTGAGCACACCAGCCCTGGGTTTGTTCCTTGCCACTGCTCGTGTAGCTGTCTCTGCTGGCGTGAAGTGTTGTAGAAACAGAACGTGTGATATGTGGCAATTCCCACCTGCAGTGACATGCACACACACAGAATCATCCCCATCCAAACCTCTAGGCTTCTCTCTTGGGGTTTTGCATGAGCTCCATGCACTGCTTGGCCAGAGGGACTCCTGAACCACACGTGGAGGGCTGGGGGAAGCCAGGAGGACAACTCACCCTTCCTGCTGCCCCTGGCCCCATGGCCAGTGTCCAGCCACACCAGGCTTGCCCCGCACTCTGGGGTGCAGGGCAGCTGTTGAGGATGATGGCACAGAAATAAAAGGTGAGAACAGAATAAAAAAAGTAAGGAGACAATGAATCCAACCCCGCAGAAACATTAAAAGTTTGTTTTGTCGTTTCCTGATGCTTTGACATTCACTAAAGCTGGCAATTCATCTCCTGAGTGTCTCTGCCTTACTGCTGTTGTTTTGGAGGCATTAAACACCCACTACCTGAGCAAAGAGGAAAGTATCTGGGCTGTGCTCAGGAGTATCAGTGTACCAGGTGTCTGGCGTGTGGTGCCTGAGCCTCCCTCCTCACCCCTGACCCTGCTGCTGACAGCCCAGCCAAGGCTCCACACAGCAGACAGAAAAGAGGGACAACAACAACAATGCAGAGTCTGAGGGAGCAGCAGGCATGGGAAGGGAGAAGAAAATCCCCTCTTCCCCCAAGAGGTTGTGTGTGATTCCTTGGGATGGTGGAAACCTGAGCCAAGCGTGGAAAGGTTAGATGGCTAGAGATGCACTCCTGTGACGAATCAGGCCATTGGAGCTCTAGGATTAAAGAAGATCAGAAAACTGTAGGTGCACTTGTGGGTGAAAGGTGTTGGGATTGACTCATCTCTCCTTTCCTCTAAGTATTCAGTGGGTTTCAGTTAGATGCAATATAGTGGATTATTTTTAATATTTAAAGGGATCAGATTCCAAGGGGTTTATAAACTTAGCCAGGCATCTTATCAGAACAGGTTTATGCCTAGCAAACCCTGCTCAGTGCATAACTTTAGAGAGCTTATTTTGAGTGTGTGCTAAAAATAAGCAAGCCCCAAAATCCCAGGTCCAGAGCCCTATGAATGCTCTTTTGCAGCTTATTTCTGTTGAAGCAGCCGAGATCTCCTCTGGCATCAAGCTGGAGCACTGCCTTGGCCAGGTGCAGCAGCTCAGCGATACCGCCCCAGGGTGATGGGCGATAAGGGATCTGCAGCGATAAGGGGAGGGGAGGGGAGGTGGAGCTTGCCACCAGGGCCGGTGGCTGTCCCAGGGTGCCCACCACCCACAGGGTCCCACTCTGCCAGGAGCTGGCAGGAGGGATCCTCCTTGGGTACACAGAAATCCTTGGGAATGCAAAGCATGTGTAAACATTAAATAGTTCTGCTGGCTCTCCTGCCCTTCAGGACTCTCGTATTAACATATTTTATGCTGCACTTAGATGGTTGTCTTCATCTTCCCGAAGGGGTTAAGGTGCTTTGGCTCCATCCCTTTTCAAAGCATAGCCACATCGATGCTTTAAACAAGATGATGTGTTTAAAGATAAATTCAGGATATTTTTTCTTTAAATAGCATATTGAGCTATTTCACCTAAGAAACAAAACATAAGAGCTCAAAACATTTTCTATGTTAACCACCTAAAGCATTAAATAGAGAACTATCTTCGAAACAGTAGATATTTTTGTTAATTGCAAACTAAAGTTATCAATGCAGCAACAGGCATTAAAAAGTCCTCAAAATGAAACTCAGAGCCCATTAGATTCTCCTCCTCCAGTCACTGTGGCTTGTGGCTCAAGAAACAAGTACTGGGTTAGTCACATTAAAGCAAAAGTTCCCCTTGACTAAAACATTTCATTTGCATGGTTTAATTTCTGCGTATTGAATACTTGGGATTGTTAATCCATCAGTAATTCAATGGCTGGAAGCACGTTGTGTGCTACTACATTCCACTCTGGAGATCAATGGGCAGCCACGTGTCTGCCCAGCAGTTTCCACTTGTCCCAGTGAATGGAATGGTCTGCTCACCCCTGGCAGAGGGGTCTGCTCACCCACTCCTCAGGGCTGCTAATACACAAAAAACGAAGCAAAGGAGGGGCAGTCCTCACCTCCTCCGTCCTCCCACTGCAACAGCCAGCTGCAAGGAGCAGGAGTTGCATGGGGGCTGTTGTTAACTCTGCACTGGCCAGATGAAATGAGTTCATTGACTTGCATGGCAGAATTGCTTTAAGTAGTGCCAGTACAGCTGGGGTTTGGTACTACTATTAAAACATGATTTTCCTCCTCTCTAGCACATCGTGGGGGCAGTTGGATGCATAGCTGGCTCTCTCTCTACAGCATGGGATGTGCTCAGAGTATCATTTACAGGTGCAGAGAGAGGGGAACAAAACACAGGGTGGATGTATGGCTGCTCGGGAATTCAGAAATCCTGAAACATCGATCCACAGAATCAATACAAATTTTCAGCTACTTTAAAATAACTTTCCTCACGTTCCACACCATTTCTCAAATGGGGAAACATATTGATTTCTCTGCCCAGCCGGCACAAGGTCAGGGTGGCTTTTGAGGGGTCAGGGGTGCTTGAGGTGGGCACGCCCAGCAGTGGAGACAAGGCCACCACCACAAACCTCATTTGAACATAATCTTAAGCAATCCTGCATTCTGATGCTCAAAGGCCCTGTATTTTTAGTGTTGGCTGTGACTCAAAGAATACCCCGGTAAAATCTACCCCTGGCTTTGGCAAGACATTTAGTGGGGCCTTGGTGGTTCAGGACTTGTGCCATTAGAGTATAAACTCATCAACAACATAATATACATTTATTTTCTGGACAATGTTTATTTTTCATGTAGTTTATACATCTGAAATATAAATGCTTACAAGGGAGTGTTTTAAACACCTCTTTGTATTTCATTAGCTGGCTGTTTAATCTGCTATAATTTATTGCAAATTGCAGTTGTACTATATGGCCTCATGGTGCCTTTACTTATTTGAACATAAACACCACTGAAGTCCGCAGGAATGCAAAGTTTTTAAATCAGAAGGGAGCCAAATGCTAGGTTTTCAGCAAGGACTTTGCACCAAGGCATGAAGCCCCTTATTTTAGACTTTTGTTACATTTCTGTTTGATGCTTTACCCTGCTATGTGCTCCAAGCAGAATCATTTTCCCTTACAGGCATGTACAGCTCCTTCCCCTTTGGTTTCTTAATTTGGGTTAGATCCCCTAATATGAAAAATATACTCAGATATTGCACCTAGAGCACATTGATGAGACCTAAAGAGCTCTTCTGTGAAGGGAATTAAGATCAAAAAGAATGTGGAATTTAAATATTCAACATTTCTTCTTGGATATGAAACAGAAAAATTGTTTTGATGCAAAAGTTCTTGTGACAGAATACGTTACTTAGACTCTGAGACCATATTAGGATAAAATGGCTTTTTTATATAGGAATTGCACTCCTTCATATGGAAATTATGACATTTTGTCTATTGCCTCTTACTACAAACGTTTAACGGATCTGTTAAAAAATATTCTTTTAAGAAGTTGTATCAAGATAAAAGAAAGTAAATAAGAGCCAGTACAATTTTCAGGCTTATTTCTGATTAGTTTCTTGATTTAGACCCTATTAGCTGCCAGAAAATTGTACCACCTACCAGAGCTGGGGAAGCATGTAACTGACACCACAGTCCACTCTGCAGTTGGGGTTTGCTGTGCTTTTGCCAGACCCTCACCCTGGCAGAAAAGGAACACTGTGTTGATTCCCTGAGCTGATGGGCTTACAGAGACTTAGGGAAAGGGCTGGGCCTGGGTGCTGACATGAATGAAAGACAAGCAGATGAAATACACATTCTCACAGTCTGACAAACTGGTCCTGGACCTTCATCTGCATTTAGCTGATCGATTTTTAACTAACCATTCATCTTCACTAACACCCCACGGAAAGCATGGACTGGGAAGGCAGCGCACAGCTTCCCCCAGCAAGGCTTCAGGTAAAGGGGGCAGGACACCTGCAGATGGCTGAGGGATTGCCAGAGTGCTGTTGGGAAGGCAAAGGCAAAGGGAAGAGCCTTCACCCTGTGCTCTTCCTCACTAGGCAAGACTCACTGCTATTTGTTTTCACCCAAGCACTGCTCCCCCAGGGTGGGAGGGCTCCAGCCAGGACTCCAGCACTCTCCATCACTTGTGCTTGCCCTGCCCACACCTCCTGGCTGGCAGAGCCCCTGGGGCTCCCAGGAGCCCTGCAGGGCTAGTGAGAGCCCCAGGCAGCTGTCCCACCAGGGTGTTCAGGAGCTGAGTCAGTACACTGCTTTGGTCCCACCCTGTTGCTCTTGGACAGGCTGATGCACCCAAAGGAAATAATTTGCAAAGGTCCATCCTCTTTGGCTTTTCTCCTGGCCTGAAGTGCCTCACTTCAGTCTGAATTTCTTCCCTGTTTTGTCCCTACAGAAAATGAATAGGAAATTCTGGCCATTCCAAAATAACTTCCTAGATTTGTCTTTTTAAGGACTTAGCCTTGTCAGATGTTTTGGCTTCCTTAAAATTTGGGAGCCAGCAGAATTTTCTTAAGGGATTGCTGCAGAAATACTTTGATGGGAAAGTAGATGATAAAAATAACTATTAGGTGCCAAAGGCAGTGGACTGGGAATTAAAAGCTCTTCTGAAGTCTGAGACATTTGTGTCTTTAAAAGAGCTCAAAAAAGAGGTGAGAAAAGCAGCGGGTATGCAGGGCTGTGACCATGGCTGGACAGCTGACTGAGTCCAGGTGAAGGATTTGGGAGAGGAAAACAACAGCTGGTGGGCAGGAAGGGCCTGAGAATCAGATCTGCCTGGGGAATACCCCTGGATAGAGTGACTGGGGCAGGAGCAAGTGCAGGAAGAAAAGAGGTGAGCCTGTCATTCAGCTTTACCTCCTGGTACCACCAACACCTTCGTGAAACCCTTACGCACAACAATTAAACCCCTCAAGAAGCAAAACTAGGCAAAAATCCTAGGGTTAAGTACTTGTTCCTTCAGAAGAGGATGAGAACACAATCTGTGACAGAGGTTATTCATGTCACCTACAAAGGTGTTCAAAAACAGTGATCAATGATGAGTGTGCTGCAAGCACTTAAAATATCTCAGTAAATAAACCAAATTTGGGATAAAAAAAGAGATTCATATGGAAAATACTGTAAGATTTACGCTTTCTGTGGATGACCAATAGATGCAGTAGGTTTTTTTTCCTCTCTGATGCAATAAATTTTCAGCAATATAATAAAGGGTATCACACTTCAGGCTACAGCAAGAGATTGGTGCAATAGCAAAAGGCATTTGAGATGTATCAGCATCCACTGGAAAATTTCAAACCTAGAATTTAGCCTCGTTTAAAAACTGCTAAGTCTTTTTGTTTTCCTGGTCAACACTATATTATCAGCTATCTGTTCACAAAATTCAGCCAAATATTCTCTCAGATGGCTTTACAGACTTTTGGCAGGTGTGGGTGAACATGTATTTTACAGAGCAAACCAACACATGAGCAGCTTCAGCCTCTTGACCTCTGCTCGTGTCTCTTGCTTCATCCCATTATCAGTAGAGTTGGTTGGGTTTCAAAAGGCATTTGCTGTCAGAAAACAGCTGCCTTTTTTTTTTCTTTCCTTTGGTAGCCACCTGTTTACCTGAAATCTATTAAATCCATTGTCTTTTCATGATATCCTTTGGGTTTGAATCTGAATATTTTATCAAATGTCGTTGCCAGATTATTGACGATAGCTTTAGACAGAAATACTGAAAGCCTCTTTGAATACTCTGTTAAACAATATAGAACTCAGTTTGTGTTGAAAATACCGGAAAAAAAAATTAATTTTGAAATGTCAAATATTTTCCCAGCCTGTCTGCCCTGACAATGTGTGGCCTTTTCTGATTCCTGAGAGGAAATCTGAATGGGAGCTAAGTGACAGATGCAGAACTGCTTGTGGGCCACCATACAACCTCCTCCTCCTGCTGCTGTTTCAAGGGGTGAAACACGTAAAGGAATAAAGAAACCTGAATGCAGGATCAGGGCTGACGTCAGTACTTTGACATTTCCATAGCTGTACAGGTTTAGTGGCTCTAATATTAGAATAATGCCCTGCAAGAGGCAGTATGCTAAGCTATGCTGTTGTGCCTTGTCCTAGACTTGAGCCTTGTCCTAGACTTGAGCAGTAACCATCTAAACAGCCTCCATCATTCTCTTTCCCTTCTCAAATGTTTCTTAAAAACATATCCTTCAGGTAAAGGGTTGTGAGCTTTGTGGTTGGGCCTGCTCTGTTCTAAATTGATGGGATATGTTCAGTGCTCAGAGGGGAGCTTGGTACCATCTCTGTACAGCTGCTGGACCAATGGAGGTGGTGTCACCATGATATTTTTATGAAAATCCTTTGCTAGGATTTTTCTCCTATTCTAGCTGAGAAGCCTCATAAAAGCAATGTAAACAATAACTATCTGATGGCTGTGGAATGTGCTCTGGACATTGTTTACCAACAGGTGCATCTTTGATTGGTCCATGTGAGTTGTTTCTACTTAATAACCAATCAAAGATCCAGCTGTGTGGACTCTGAGAGTCACCAGCTTTTGTTATCAATTCATTCCTTCTATTCCTTTCCAGCCTTCTCATGGATCCTTTCTCTCTATTCTTTTTAGTATAGTTTTAGTATAATATAATATCATAATATAATAAATCAGCCTTCTGAAACATGGAACCAAGATTCTCATCTCTTCCCTTGTCCTGGGACCCTGGAACACAACCATAGAGCTGGGGCTGGGAGGATCTGCCACAGCACACACTGCACAGGAGCCTGGCTCTGCTGAGGGCTACAAAGAACCAGCCTGGCTGCTCTTCCCTCCTGCTTGCCTCTGAGCAGCACACACATTCACACTCACACAGAAAGGGAGCCCCCATTCACAGACACTGCCTAGGTACCAGTTCTACTCCTGCCAAACAGATGAGAGAAAAGTTTATCCTGAAGCCTTCCCACTGCCAGGGCCCTTCCACCTCAGCATGCCTCACCTTTTTTTTTTTTTTAAACTGCTTCAATTTGCAGCTTACCATTTGTTATAATAATGGAGTCTAGTGAGAAGCTTGTGGCCCCATAAACTTTGGACATAATTTTAACTGTGTCAGCTTTAAAAAGTCAGTATCTGCCTCATCAAAGGGCAATCATGTCCAATGTGGGTGTCTCTGTCAATTGTGTTCTGAACTGCAGCAATAATCCAACCAAACCATGCAAAGATCTTTTCTACACCCACATTTCTTAATTATCATCATGAGACTGAGGTAGCTGAGACCAGATCTATAATGTTTTCTGGATGTCAAAATGCCCACACACCTTCTGTAATCCTTGTGCTACCAGCCCCCTTTCATATTGCTTTTAGCTGGTCCATCTAATTATCTACTACCATAACTTTTTACTGCATTATTCCCAAATCCCACAAAGGCTCTGTTTAACAAAAAAGAAACAACTGGTCCGATGAGACCTCCTTAACTGAACAACCCTATTAACATTTTAGTGGATGATAAACCCCTCTTCACCCCTTTCAGAAATGAGCCATTTTTCTTACAGTCAGGGAGGACCTAGGGCCTCAAAAGCCTCTGCATACATTGCATCCATAAACAATGCAATTTCTTGGGAGCTTTGGGGTCTACTGTCCATTTGGAGAATAAATAACTTCGTTATTTTCACATGTGCTATAGTCAATAAGGAACTGGAATGGGAAAGTAGCAAAAATGTTATGACTTAATGAACACATTGCAAAATCATTCTTGCCAAATGTCAAAATAAATTGGAGGCCAGAGTGCACGGTTTATGCTTGTTAAATTGGGGGTTTGTGTGCTGTTTTGGGAAGGAAAAAAAAAAAAAAAGAGACGGGCCACACCATGAAAAGGCAGGGGGAAGAGAAAGTGTACACTTGGCCACTCATGGCAAGAGCTTGGTCCAGTGCAGCCCCAGCACCAGTGCTCCCCACAAGAGACACCACAGCAGCCTGTGGCTGGGGGAGACCCCTCAGTGACAGCAGAAGTGGCTCTGGGGCACTGCCCTGGCCCCAGGGCTCTGCCCCAGCCCAGGCAGGGCAGGGGCCAGGCCCCACAGCCCGGCTGGGGACACATCCCTGCCCCTGTGGGAGCACCAGGGTGAAGATGCATCACACGCACCTGCCATTTCTGAGACTCTTCCCATCAGATGGGATGGGAATCACACCCACCTGCCATTTCTGAGACTCTTCCCATCAGATGGGATGGGAATCACACCCACCTGCCATTTCTGAGACTCTTCCCATCAGAGTTCAAATGACAACAGGAATAACATGACTAGAACCAGAATGCTTCTGCTGGAGACTCCTGTGCCATGTCTGATCTTTGCCACAGCTATCCCACTGATGCCACTTCTGGCACAGACGTGCTGAGAAGAGCAGCTTTTGCCAATATTGCAGAGTTTTCTGTTTGTCCAAGCAATGAGCAGCTTGAAAGGTCTAAGTTTAGAAATACCTACACAGCTGAGGACCTGATCCTTTGAACACCAAAGTGTGTCACAGCTATTTTCCCTTTGAGATTGCCTCAGGAAAAGACCAATTAGGATTACATGATAAGTAAAATTATTCCCATACTTACATGGTTGGGAAAATAGGTCTCTCCAACTGCATATTCAAAAGGAGATCAAAGCAACATTGTTCTTTTGCAGTTAGATTTTGACTTATTTATGTTTTTCCCCATTATGTGCCTGTTCCAGCAGCACCAAGAGGCCACAGGCATGTGCTTCTTACTTCCCCTCTACATCTAGTAATGGGAGTGCCATGAAAGTGCCTCTATTTCTGGCTGCCTGCATGAAAATGTGTGGATACATATATGTGGCTTTCACTTATTTTACTTCACGACACAAGGAGGGAGGGAAAATCTTTTTCATACACCTACATCTATCACAAAGCAACTAAGAATAGAAGCAATATTGAGCCAGATGGAAATGTTAATGGTGACAGCTCACAAGCAAGAATCACACATTTGTGAAATAATGAAATGGGTGGGCAGTTGTTATATGAACTCCATGTCAGTCGGTATGTTTTCCTGGCTATAATTTTGCAGAAGTATGTCTCAGAGATATTTTCAGTTCATGGGAGAAGCCTGTGCCCTGCCCTACACCTTGGTGCTGGCACGTGGGTGTAGGAATACACCAAAGGTGGCGAGCAGCTTGCCAGTGGCCCTGTTCATCACGTGCCCTGGGGGCTGCAGGATGTCCCCTGACATTTCCCTGCCAGGGCACTTCACTACTCCTAACAACGTGGTGGGAGAGATGCAGAAAGGAAGGGTAAAAATATTTGGAATACCAAACACGAGAGAAACATGGGATACCCACACTTGCTCCAAAACCTCACTCCCAAGCATACAAGTATTACCTTTTCTTTGACATTTCATCTGCCCATATTCTGGGGTCCTTATTGCTAGCTGGACTTGCTGACCACAAACGAAAACGAGCATCATAAAACCAGCCCTGCATTTCTGCACTCTTCCTTTCTAGTTCTTTGTGCCCCAAAAGCCATCAAATCCATTTTAAGGACCACTTTGACAAGCCTGCTTTTGCTAGCCCCAGTTTCTTAGCCCCAGTCTAATGTTAGCTCAAAGGGGAGGGAGCCGTGAAAGTGTCTTTTCAGACGTATTTTACCTTGCACTACCTGTCTCACTCTCAAGGTCTGGGGAATCTACTGATTTTCAACAACTTTGATAGGCACTGTTTCTTGCAGATGCTGTTTACTGCACTTGACGTTACTATTTTTTGCCAGAGGAATGAACTAGTTCTCCTGAAATCTTATGGATGCTCTCTTTGTTTGCGTATCTGATTAAAAAAATTCTAGCAGCTACATCTTCAAGTGCTTAGTGGTGATTTACTACAATGATTCATGGTAAGACTTACAGCTCCGAGAAAAGCTGTCCCTCAGGATTTATCCACCTTTCCAGAATTTCTCATGGCAGGGCAACCATATGCCACTGTATTTAGGAAGCAACTTATGGTTACTGAATGGCAGCCAGTCTGCATTTTCTTAGTGCATTTCTAAGAGCTCAACAGCATTAATGTGATAAAGAAAAAAAAAAAAAAAAAGGACTTTCTGTACAAAGCCAAATGTATGCATCCAGCCACCTCAGATTAATGAAATGCTAGACATTAATCCACTGGCATACATGGCTGTGAATGCTGGCCACTAAAAATAAATAGTGAGAAATATCAGACCGTTTGAAACAGGAAATTGTTGAGCAATCCTGAAAATCAAAAGGTTATCCAAATGGTGAGCTGCTGAGAATGGCAAACTTGCATAGAGACAACACCTGTGTCTGACACCACATATCATAAAAACCATCTCGTGCTGGGCACAGACACCTGACAGACACCAAACCACTGAAGACAACACTCGTGCTACCAGGTAAAAGAAAACCTTGAAAAAGAGGCAAAAAAAGACTGCCACACCAAAACTTTGGAGGATGAAGACATAGCCCAAGGACACTGGCCATTTTACAGTGCCATAACTGTAAGAGATGAAAGGTGGTGATGAACCACCACCAAAGCAGTGACAGCTCCTGGAGAAACAGGAGATACTAAAATCAATAAAACTACTTGCAGATGAAGGTATGAGTCACCACAACGGGACCAGAAACGGCCCGTGTCATTTGTTAGCAGCCGTCCATCCCATGCGTCTCTGCAGAGAGTGATTAGAATTCCAGAGAAACATGGCAACAGAGGCAGGAAGGGAAATGCTGGAGTTTTTAAAGAGCTGGCAAGAAAGTAATGGGTGCAAACTTAAAATACAGGAAGATACACAAAATTATGCATGGACTGGAAAATTAATGGAACTAGAAGCTCCTTGACAACCTCCTAGATAACAGAAAAATATATTTTGGGAAGTGGGTAGATTTTTAGTAGGGCTCATCAACCTCTAGTTCAGAGTGCATGTCTTGAAATATTAGCTCTACCACATTACTTCTGCCTTAGTGAAAAAAGGTCAGAGGACGTTTCATTATGAATTTAATGAGACCAATACTGCAAATCATGAGTGTTTGAGTGTCACCCAGCCTCCTGACGAAGGACGCTGCTGAGACCTGGCTCTTCTCTGGCTCCTCTCTCCTCTCCTCAAGAACTGCCTCCTATGGCACCCTGACAGGTATCCCCAGCAAACGCAAGTTCTCCAGGTGGAAATGGAAAAGTCCACGGAGGGATGCTGCCCGCTCCCTCCTCCGGCCGGCCTGGGGGGCGAAGGGGGACGGCGCTAAGCCAAGGCCGCCGGCAGCGCATCTCCCGGGGGGCCAGCGGCTGCTCCCCGCTACCGCTCAGAGCCCGATCGGGAGCGGCACGGCCGCAGCAGAGGCGGCGGTGCCCGGCTTGGGAGCGAGCCCCTCCGGACCGTCCTGCGCCGCCTCCATTTTGCTGCGCCGTGTCCGGTGCGGCTCCGCTGCCGTCCAGGCGCTGCCGCCAAGAGCCGCGCCCGGGCGGAAGGGCGGCATCCCCGGACCCCCATCCCCGCAGGACGGAGCCTCCGGGGGGAGGCGGTCGCCGTGGCAACCGCGGCGGGGCGGGGGGAGCAGGGACGCCGGCGGGGGCGGCCCGGTCCGGCGCGGTGCCCTGCGCGGCGTCTCCGNTGCCTGCCGGGGGCTTCCCTGCCCGGCGGCGCTACGTGCGAGCCGAGCGGGAGGGAGCCCGGCGGGAGGCGGGGGCCCGGGATCCGCCCTCGCTCCCCGCTCGCTCCCGCCGGGCCCGGCTCCGCAGCGGGGCCGGCGCGGGCGCTGCCGCAGGGACGGACGGACGGAGGGACGGACGGACGGAGGGACGGCCTGTGGGGCCGGGGCGGTGCCGGTGCCCGCCGGGCAGGGGCGCCCCGCG
>VYZP01066377.1:0-10397 GCA_013400635.1 Hypocryptadius cinnamomeus | reverse complement strand
CGGCCCCCCGCCCCCTCCGGGGCAGCCCCGGGCCCCCCCGGCCGTGCCCGCCGAGGGACGGCGAGCGCCCGGCGGCAGCCATTCCCCGGGCGGAGCGGCGCGGTGTGTCTGGAGCGGGCGCGGCGGGGCTCTCCTGGCAGGAACGGGGGGAGGGGGCGATGCACAGCTCCGTGCGCAGCCGGAGACCCCCTGAGCCTCTCTACCTGCGAGCGCTGCTGCTGCCGCCGCCGCTCCGCCAAACTGCTGACTTTCCAGAGCTTATTTTTAGCCCAGAGACTAAATATTATTAGCTACATTTCTACGTAGGAAGAATCGGAAGCGCGGGGAGGGGTGGGGGGAGGCACTAGAGATGGGGAGGGAGATGAGCAGAAAGCTTATCCGAATGATCTCCAGTTGGGGGGGCTGCGTTTGGGTTTCAGCCTCGCCAAACGCGCACACACACACACGCACACACACCATTAATTATAGCAAAGTAGATGCGGATGTTGGATCATCGGCAATACATGCACGGCTCTCCCTTTGAGCCGTAGGTTGCGTATACAGAGGGGTCAGCTAATCTCCGTGTAGGTAAAGATCAGCTGCGTCCCTTTATCTGTGAAAGATCAGTCCTGCACAGTGCCAGCTAGAGCTCAGCTGCATCTCTTCAGCTATGCAAAATCAACTTGCATCCTTAGCCAGGGGAAAAAAAAAAATCCGTCGCATCTGCTTCTCTTGGTAAAGATCGGTTGCATCTCTGCCCAAAGCATGCACACACACACAGACGAGATTCCCAGGTTAAATCAGGCACAACTTAAGTTAACTCGTAGTTAAATCTCATCCAGCTTTTCCTTCCTTCCTCCTCTAGCCCTCACACACATCAAGCAGCCAGCAAGGTAACAAACTAGGCGAAGAGCAGGCACCCATCCCCGCACCACAGAGAGGGAGAGGCAGGAGCCAGAGGGGCCGCCGGGGGTGTCCCCCCTGTGCTTACCTTGGTTACAGCTAACACCACGAGCAGTGGCTAGATCGCGGAGATAAATACTGGCATTTCCCAAAGTTGACACCGTNCGCGCCGTTTCCATCGCAGCCCTAAATCAAAGAGCGCCGCAATTAAAGTTACACCGTCTAAAGCACGATTCTCCCGGCCTCCGCGGGTTACGCTCTTTGGCGTATTAAGTACTAGAAAGCCGAGCCCGTGATATCAGATCCTGTCGTTAAGCAACGTCTCAAGCTTTTTGGTGTAGTTGTTTTGTTCCTCTCTCCGGGTATTAAAAATAAGGGTTTTTTGTAGGTACTCACCATTGTTTCTTTGCTGTCCTGGAGACAGAAGTGGTTTAAAATCCAGTCTCTCCAACAGATGCTGGAAGGTAATGTGTCTTGTTTGAAGTCATCATGTGAGAACTTCTGCTTTGCTCAGTGGATCGCCCACCACTTGGTGTGACTTATGAATCTAATAACCCTTTGCAATATCCGCAAGCTTAAACTCTCCACCACCTTGGTGCCTACAGAAGACAGAAAGCAACTGGCAGGGAGTTTTAAAAACCTATAGATTTACGCAAACGCCTTAGCTCAGAGTCACGTTTCCCTCCGAGTTCTTACGTGATCTTAATGAATGAGAGGGGTTACCAACCAATACAGTATAAAACGTGATCGCAGCCGCCTCCCAGGAAAGCGGAGCGGGACACCAAGTTCCCGAGCGAAGTCCTGGCCGGCCGGGCGCGCTGCGCGGCGAGCCCTGGCTCCCACCGCCCTCCCTGCGCCTCCCGGCTCGCACCCGGGGCCGCGCAGGACGAGCCGGCTCCGGAGGGCTACGATCGGGACAGGTAAGTCAGCATCTGCGGGGTTGGTTGTTTGTTTGTTTGTCTGTGTGAGTGCCACGTTCACCGCGCTCTCACGGGAAGTGCTCCGGGGACTTGTTGCATACTAGGTCCTGCCACAAGAGGAGCGTGGCACAGTTGCCAAGACGAGTTCCTTTCCGAAACCCCTGCCTTTCCCGAGCTGCAACTTCCCGCACGCTTCTCCTCCCCCTCGTCCCTCCGCCCTCGCCGGGAGGCGCATCCCGGGGGCGGGCTGCTCCGGCCGGCACTGAGCCCCCGCCGGCGGGGCAGCGGGGAGGGCAGCGCATCCCGGCATCTGCCTCTGCTCTCCCCTTCTCCCCTCGGGAGGTGCCCCAGCAGCGCCCCGGCTCCGCCCGTGATTTCTATGGCCAAGGCAATTGCGGTCTGCCCGCGCTGGGAGAACGCCCGCACACCTGGGCGCCGCTGCAGCCTCTTTCCCCGGGAGGGGTGGCCGAGCCCCAGGGTTACTCCTGCCAAGGCTCACCAAGTCCCCGTCCCCCTTTTGTCTTCGCATCTGGGTTTGATTCTCGGCGGCTGCCCGCCTCCCCGGCCCCGGGAGCCTCGCGGGAAGGGCGGTGGGAGTGCTGGGAAGGGTTTCTTTGCTTCAAAGGCGAATTGCAGTCAACTGAACCTGGACTTGCCAAAGTTTATGGGTGCTGCCTCTCATAAGGAAAAAAGAGACCAAGACCGAGGAGCTCCTCGACCACTCCCGTTCTCTCCTGACTCAGTGTTGGAATTGCACTCACGGGTCATTTCTCTCCCAAGCGCCCGTTTCTCCCGCCCCCCAGTCCCAGGTACCTCTGCCTGGGAGCCAAAGCAAGCAGCCTCTTCCATGACAACCATCTATGTTGATCCATGCAATAACCAGCAGATGCTGCCCTAAGACTGGTACAGCTGGTACTTTCCTGCCTCGGCTGTCCTGGGGACAAGGTGTTAGAAGAAAAGTCAAGTGGCATCCAGCAAAGCTGCCCAGAGGAGAGCCACGGAGCCCCCTCAGTGCATCCCACAGCGCCTGTGTGCCATGTGCAGGCACAGCCTGCCGCACAGGCTGCTGCCCGTGTAACACTGCACCCCGCAGATCACCCTGCCACCGACACGGTGTCACCCGAGACACGTCCTCAAGTGCTGATCCTCGGTCAGGAAGCTCAAGTCTTCTTCCAACAGTTGGAAGTACTCAGAGTTAGTGCTAATACTGGTCAGGAATACCAGTTTTAAATGGCATTAAATAATACTGGTCAGGAATACCAGTTTTAAATGACATTAAATAATACTGGTCAGGAATACCAGTTTTTAATGGCATTAAAGTTGGAAAAAAAAAAGCCTAAGTGTTTCAACAAGTGGACTTGCAATGAGTTCTGCTTTCTCCCATTCTTCTAAGCAATTTGCTCCTGCCTCTTCCTCAGGGGAATAAAGTTATTTAGTAGTAGTATCTACTTTGGGTAGTAAGCTGCACAATTCACATTTTGACTACATAAACACATATCTAAATCTTAAAGGTTTCTGACCCTGTGGAGTCCTCAGTGTTTTATAGAGAGAACTTTACAAAGATGCAGTATCATTTAAAACATACTTCTACATACTTATTTTAGAGCTCAAGAAACATAGTCTTTCATTGAGAAAGTAATTCCCTCTGTAGCACTTGTAAGAAAGTATTTTGCAGCACTGTTCCTCCCCTGCTTCTCATTTCATTAACTTCTGGGTATCTTCATTTTCTGAGGAAGTTCTCAGTTGTTAGAGATGCCCAGGAGAAACCTTTGGTGGGTCATAGTATCCTATTGATGTGATAACGTTAAATTTACAACCAAAAATCCTTGCACAGAGCTTCCCAGGAGGTCCGGAGCAAGCAGCAGCCCTGCATTTGAAAATGCATCTGCATTTTCTACAGGAAACTGATGGGGTTTGCCAGCAGTGACAGGGCAGGGTCCTGCCTGGCAGAACTCGTGTTTGCTGGGGATACCTGTCGGGGTGCCACGTGAGACAGAGCCACGAGCAGTTATTTCTTTGGACAGCTCACTAGAAGAGCTCCTGGTCAGGATTTCTGCTGGAGGACAGGACTCCACCCACCTCCCTGGGGATAGGTGACAACTGATAACACATCTCATTCTCAACAGACCAAATCAAGCACGTGCTTGCTGAAGGGATTGCTTTAGATAGCGTCAATGTAATCAACGAAATAAACTGGGCTGTAATCAAGGGAATGGTACAAAACTCTGTGGAAAAATAAAAGGTCATTGGTAGGGTAATAGAGGGTGCTATGGAGAACGGGAATTACCTGGCAGAAGACAAATAGGAGGAGGCAGTGTGAAACAATCAGAGTTCCTTCCTTGCAGTGGCACTCACAGGTGAGAGGACAGCCCAAGTCATTCTGCTGGGCCAGAGCTGAAGTTGTGACACAGTCAATGCACCAGTCACTCCTGTGTCAGGGATTCCTGCAAGAAAGGCATTAGAAAGGGGATGACTGGAATTAAACCTAAATGCCTGTTGAGTTTCTAGATATTTCCTTTCCCAACATGTCTTGTTTCCAGCTATTTTTTTTTTTGTCTAGAAGACCTTTTCCCCAGGCCATGGGAGACCCAGCCATGAAAAATCACTTGATGTGAGTCGGTGTGGAGGGCTTTTGTTCTTGGTACTGTAGAGGGGCACAAGTGTCTCAAAGTCACTCACCTGACAAGTCATACACTTCAGTAAAAGCTGGAGCAGTGAGTAGAGTTTAGCCCATTATTTCGAACTAATAATCAGGCTGTTGAAATAGAATAGCTGCTAGCATTTGCCAGAGTGACATGGCACAGCATTTGCTGCATGCAGGTAGTTCATACATATAAGGCAATGTACATCTCTTGTTCCAAGTCTGTTTATCTTGGAATCACATTGTTACCAGATGAAGTATACAGCTGCAGGACCTGACTTCAGTGGGGACTACTCCTACGTAAATAGTGACATAACTGTTTAGCAGATGAGGCCTAATTAAGCTGGAATCAGCCATACATTTTCCTTCCCTTAGACAAAACAAAGTGAAGAATACTGCAAGAGCGTTGCTAGAAAGTCACAGTGCCTTAAATCAACCTGTGAAGCATCCTGAAATCCTAAGCAAGCTGCAAATGCTTTTTCCCTGCCTTAAAACACCTTAGAAAATGATGAGCTGTTACTGGTCAGCTTTTTCACATAGTTGAAAGACTACCAAAATACGCGGATAACTGCTAAGCACCTAACTGCTAAGGTGCTAAAAGACACCTTCCATTCACTGGTACAGCTTCTCCCCCCGGGACCACTGAAAACCTGCCTCAGACACCAACATTAGCAATCTGAGCAGAATCAGAGGAGAGCAGGAGCTGTCAGCTTCACAGAGATGCTCTGAAATAAGAGCTGTGTGACATCATCGCGGGTGTGAAGCGGGGCTGCCAGCTTCTCTCCATGCCAGCACTAACGGTGTGTTTGCAGGAGAGGTCCCCCAGGGTGATGCTGTGCTACTTCTGCTGGTAACCTCCTGCTTCTCCAACAGGCGGACCTGGCACCTGCCCTGCTGCTGCCTGGAGGGTAAATACCAGCCTCCCAGTAGGTATTTAGGGTAGCCTCCCATCAAGCGTTGATTTTCTGTGCCTGATTTCCTCCTCCTGCAGATTATCCTGCTCTGATATTTCCATCTTTCCCCTGATCTTCGCGCTGCAAGTGTTAGCAGTCTTTCACTCTGCCTCCTCCCTCCCTGGAAGTTTTCCTTTCTTTCTGAGCCTACTTGTCTTCAAAGTGCGTATATTCCATGCTGGTGACATGCAGATGAACATCGTAGTCATGATCCCACTCAGATACTAAACAAGCCTCCCACCAATGCCTTGTCCTCCTTTGGAGTGCTGGAACATTTCAGCTTGCTTCCAGCCTCCTGCAGGGAGCAGGAAATCCTCTGGAGCAGACAGGCAGGAGCACACCCGGTCGCTGTGGCTGCACCTCCGAGGAGGGCTGATCACCGACTGCTCTCCGAGTGTCTGCAGGGAAGGGAGGCTGAGATTCCCACAGGAATCCCACAGGGGGGCCCAGAGCCTGCACAGAGCTGGGCTCCAACCCACCTCAGCCACAAGAGAAGGGCTCCAGTGTCACCACTGACGGGAGGTATTCTGCACATTGGCTTCTTTTAAGACCACAAACTGTGCCAAGCTCATAATCACATTTGGTAAAACCAGGAGAGCTCAGTATGCTTAAGGAAAGCCAGCCCTGCTCCAAGCCAGGATAAATCAGGGTTTCCATCATCCACAGTGTCTGATGCTTTGGCCAGCATGGCTAATCTCTGGAGGCAGCAGCACAGGTCACAGGGGGAGGACATGCTTCAGGGTTGACAGGGGTCCTGGCAGCTTTGAGCCAGCCACCAACTTCTGATCCTGGGGAAATCCTCTGTCCTGCACCCTCAGCTGTCCATAGCTACCTCCACATCGCTCTCACAGGGGAGGGGGACTGTAGCAGGACTTCAAGGACAGCTCTGTTTGGCATTAATTATTTGCCATCAAGTTACAGTAAAAAAGCACTGTCGTAGAAAAGCTTTGCCTAAACTGTTCCTGTCATTTACGGAAAAGGTGTGTTTCAGGAAAACTTCTAGAATTAAGGTTTTGTTTTTCTCAAACTACCACACATACAAATGTAGTTCAGTGCTTGTATGGCACTCATTTAGGTTAGCTGGAAAAGACAGGAGATTAGATAAATGTAATGGAAACTATTGGCCCATGTAAGTTCTCCTGCCTGACCTGAGCAAAATGAGACACCAGGTATCTCTTACTAGAAGAAAACCAGAGATAGGGAGAGAAATCAGAACCTGGAGAAAAAGAAACATGACAGCTGTAATCTGTTACTATTGCAACCTGATTATAGGATTCATTGACAAGGTGGGGGACCCTTTCTTTTGGCATTAAAGTCTACACCTTGCTTCATGTAACCACAAGAAAACATCTCCAGGCATCAGCCTTTAAAAGAGATTCCTTCTTTAACCGTCTTTAAAGAGAAAACATATAGCATGACCATGAACAAAATAAGCTATTTTTAAATATCATATTTTATCATATTTTTAAATGCTGTTATGTGCAGACCTGAGTTAGTAAAGAAGACCAGCACTCCCAGTACAGATATACAACTACAGGGGATTAGCCTTAATTGTACTTACAGGTGAAAAGTAAACACATACCTTAATTCCCTTCCAAAGTTAATGTTGATAAGGAAACTACCTTCCAAACCATATGAATCTGCTTCTCAACAGCCAAACACCCTGTCAGCTTCCTTGGGAGCTTGGTGTCTGGCCCCGTGGAGCATGGTAGGAACGTGTTATTGTTGAGAACAAAATATCTGTTGGAGGAATCGCACACTGAGCTAGAGAGAGCAAGAGGAGCTGCATGCCTGTCATACAAGGGTTATTAAGCGATGCTGGCGAGCTCTGAGCAAGAGTGACCCTTGGCTTTGTCTCTGCATTCACCTGATGAACTCTGGCAAGTAGAACTGCGTTCTCTGCAAGGCCCCTGTGTGAAAGAGAAGAGGGTGAGATGACAACAGAAGAAGAGAGGAACAGGGCAGTAGTGGCATGGGGTAAAAATGCTGAAGGAAAGCAGAAATACAGAGAAACTCTCACAAGGCTACCACTGAACTGGGGGCATTTAGTAAAATGATAACCTCCATCCAGGCTCTTGCAACAAGTTAGCTAAAAACACCTCCCGACCAGTTAGGTATGAAATTGTCCCATCTATTTTTATCCTGGCATTTTCAGACTAAAATGACAAATTCTCCCCTGAGATAGTATTCACAACAACCAGGAAACAGTGCTAATGTTGACCTAAATAAATAAAGCTGCTCCTATGTAAGAATTCCTGCAAGGATCCTTTAAAACAAGATACTCTGAAAACATTTGCTGCAAAATGCATGTGAAACCCTGGGGGACAAGCAGCCTGCCAGACACTATGGTCTCACTATCCCAGTTTCCAAACAAGGCTGAGAGCTTTACAAATGCACTGCTGAAGAGAGCAGAGGTATTAAAGCAAGACTTCTGATGCCAAAACACAGGGCCCTGGTGCTCCTTTCAGCTAGGGCACAAAGAAATTTTCAAAGAAAAAAGTGTTATTTTCTGGGGTTGTACACATGTTTTTGAGCCTAGGTGCACATGAAGCTTTAACTATGCCTTATGACAATTTGCATGATGCTTTCAATCTCAGGTGGTGCTATTACTCTGTCTTTTTGCTAGGATCATTAATTACAGCTAAAGAGAGCAGTTAGACACTTAAACCAAACAGATCTCTTCAGATGCATTGTTTGCAGAGATGGATTAGATCTTCAATCTGAAGTGGAATCTGTTTTCAAAACCAAGCTTCCCGAAGATAGGGGCAAGTCTAGATGAAAATTTTGTGGAGGTTTGTTTGGGATTTCATGGTAAACTCACCAAATGCAGCAGAGTTAGAGGTTGTTGGTAGGAATATTATTGCTTCTCCTACTTTGTATTTGCATCACAGGTTTGAAGACAGGTCTTTTCCATTGGCAGCCCAGATACTGCTGCAGCATCCTTCCCTTTGCTCCACCTGATAACCTGTCAAAAAAGGGGGTCATCAGGAAAACCTCCACTGTGCAGCAATTAGCAAATCTTCTGTTCCAGCAGAGGTGAAAAAACTGACTTCTTTCCCCAAGACCTGAAACTAGAATGGCGAAAAGTGGCCATTATTTTCCTTTAGTGCCCCCTGTAATGCCATGCATTTCCCTTGAGGATGTTCTGCACGGGCTCCAGGAGCCAGTGCCTTTCCTAACTGCCATGCACAGATGTCATTGTGAATTAATCCACTTCAGCCCAAAAAGGCCTTTTTACCTTTGACATCTCCACTGGAATTGAACCAGACACAACCTATACATTTTCTCTTCCACTTTATTCTCTGATGTGCTCTCCTGTTCTAACTACCCCTCATAGGAGCTGGAGTAACTTTTCTTGTGACTTGGGGAACTTTATTGAATAAATATATGTAGAAGTGTTCCTAACGCTGAACAGCACACAAATTGCATGATTACTTTTAGTGTCTCTTATTGAAATGAAAATATTTTAATAACTTGAAAGATTCTTCAGTGAACCATGCTGGATCTGTGCAATTTATAGCATATTTAAATATTTTTACATTGGTACCTGAGATTGAATTCCAATACTTCTCTTTTGTCTCTCTGTGCATTTTAATACACTTCTGGGAACACTTACCTTTTATGATGAAACCAATATTTGCTAAGGTAAAGTGGTGATTTCAGCTTAAGTGCAACCATATGTATCTTAGGGCACAGGCCTTTGGTTCTAAATAACTGCTTAATGTTAAGCATCTCTCACAATGAAAATGTCACAAACTACCATACACCAGCTTTCTCAAAGAAACAAAGATAAAACACAGAAGAGCAGAGCTTCCATAGTTAAGGATAAATACTTAGAGGCACGACTAAAATTTAGATTTTTTTTTTTCAATTAAAGTGGTATAACTACAGAGTTATCAAGTCTGCTTGATTTTGCGAGCCTGTCTCTCTTGGTATGAATTAGATAATGTCCTATTTTAGTTTACCAGTCTGATAACTGGTGGGGAATAACACCACTGAACATAATTCTACAAAACTATGCATATAACTTATTCCTGGATCTGTACAGCATATATCCCTCATCAATAGCTGCATCACATTTGATTATTTTGTTTCACTGCAAATCTCTCAGGAACCTGATAAGTCCTTACAGCTTTGAGGGACATTTTTGTGTCCATTTTACAGAAAGACAAACTGAGGCAGAGAGCGTTTCAGCTGCCAGGAAATGACTCTGATGGTGCAGCTTGGTCCCTGAGCAGTTTACCCACAATAATAATGCCGGTCAAGATTTGGCAGTCCCAACACTTTTTTCTAAGAAATTTATAATGACTCTTCTCCTGTGCCTGCTGAGTATATTACTTTGACACTGGGAAAAGATCCATGCAAAAATATTTGTATCATAATATCAAGGATATGCCATATCATTCATATGGCCTAGCAGCAAAACACTGGCAAGGAGGAATTATTAATATGGGGGTGAAATTTCTTTAGTTTTTTGAAGTGTACATAAGTTAGAAGAAAAAGCAGAGAACTTGGGCAAACAGTGAGAGAAAAGCAATCAGATTTTCTGTCTCTTATGCCTTCTCAGGCTCACATTGTCTACCCTAAATGCTAAGGGTCACAACTTGTTTCTTGTGCATTTGCTACATGGCCTGCACCTTGGGGTAGTGAATTTGGAAGTTCTGTGGAAGAGCTCTGAAGTCATAGAATAGAATCCTAGAATTGTTTGGGTTGGGAAAGACCTTTGGGGTCACTGAGTCCAGCTGCTAACCCAGCACTGCCAAGCCCACCACTGAACCATGTCCTCAAGTGTGCCATCTTTTAAACACCTCCAAGGCTGCTAACAAAACCACCTCACTGGGCAGCCTGTTCCAATCCATGACAAAGCTTTCCATGAGAAAGTTTCTCCTAAAATCCCATCTAAACCTCCTCTGGCCCAGAACTGAACATGCCATTCAATGCATGGCCTCACCAGTGCCAGGTTCAGGGGGACAATCAGTGCCCTGCTCCTGCTGGCCACAC
>VYZP01066372.1:0-55016 GCA_013400635.1 Hypocryptadius cinnamomeus | reverse complement strand
GGAGGGGGAGGGGGGAAGGGGGGAGAGAGAGGGGGAAGAAGAGACGCTCTGAAACTGTAGGAGCTAACAAAATAGTCATAAAATATTTCTGCTTCCCCCCAGTTAATATTTAATATGATGTGTAGGTAGGATGCTGTACCAGTCTGAAGTATGAGTCCCTGACTGAGCACACAAAATGCAACTGTACATGACTAAATGCAGCCATACATGGCAATCAAACCTGCCTGCACACAGGGAATATTCTCTTCAGTCACAGCTAAGCAAACAACAAATCTTTCTCTTCTGCAGCCAGCCCCAGTGCCTTTGCTACCCTTTGGTGATTGCACTGCAGTCTGCAAAGCAGCTGGGGGCACAGATGTGTCTGCAAGCAGCAGGGGTTATATAGAAATATATATATCTAATCAAACTTTTATTAACCCATGGCCTTCCAGCTCAAATAAGGCACGGTCAAAGCAGCCATGATTTGTAACAGCTTCAGCCTCCTGACTGAGTGGAAAATCATTTGCAAACTACTTCTGATTTTCTGTGGAAGGTTTCATTATGTGTCAGCATTTGCCAGGGGCTCTTGGGCAGCTCTGAGGGCTGCTCATGGTTTGCTGACCCAAGGGGTTGCCCAGGAGTGGCACTGGGACCAGGTGCCCAGGGCTGTGCAGCACCTTCACTACCCACACATGGGCCCCTGCAGCAGGGCAGGAGAGTGTCTCTCACAGAGAGGTGACACGAGGATGCTTCAGCTGGGAAATCCTCAGTTTGGGTTGCTTGTGTGGCTTTTTTGTTCCATTTTAGCTCAGTGAGGTGCCCAGCCATGGGGAGGGCAGCCCCTGACACCTTGCAGCCTGTGGCACCCTCACACCAGCTTGGAAAGGGAGTGCCCTCTGGAGTCAGGGCTTATTGCTCCTGCTGCCAGGCTGGAATGCTGGATCCAACATCCCAGTGGGGAAAACAGACACAGAGAAGCCTTTTCTTTCTTAAACAGGCAAGTAACAAGGAGCTCTTTGCCCCAAATATTAGCCAGCTGTGCAAAAATCCTGATACCCTTAGATTTCCAAAAAGTTTCTGTTCTTTATTCTTTACTAGTTCCTATAGGATCCCCTAAAGCTGCTCCACCTCATTTACAAACTATCCCTCACTCACCCCATCCCAGCCCATTCCCACCTGCTCCAGGGACTGCTTCTGATTCACCCCCCAGCTCCCCCTCTCTGTCCTGGCAGCTCTGGGGGTGTCCTTGCTCCAGAGTTTCTTTCCCCTCTGCCAGCACCACAAGGTGCCATTGGGGTGCCACAGGGAGGGCAGGAGCCTCCCCAGCTCTCCTGAGGGGCATGGCACAGCAGCTCTGCTGCCAAAGGAACTGTGACTTCCCTGGGGACAGCAGGGACAGGAGCAGACATGAACCACCATGGCCATGACAGCAGGGGATGAAGGAGCTGAGGACCAAAAGGACCACAGGAAGGTTTATTCCAGTGGGGCAGAAGTGGAGGAAAGGGTCAAGCATCTGGAGGCAGGAAGACATTCTCAGATGTCCTGCTCAAAGCAGCAACAAGAGTCCTGCCTGTGAGGCAGCAAAACAGAGATGAAGGGGAAAGAGAAAGTGAGAGCTTAATTCAATTCCAGCCCTGCATAGAGGTGAGTTTGTGGCAGCTTGTGGCACACCATTCCCTCAAAAGTGGTGGCTCACAGAGGAGCAGAAACCTTTCTGCTACAGTTTTCACTTCAGCTACAGCCTGGCACTCCCAGTCACCGCTGCTTGCTGCCCTTTGTGCTGTGCTCCTCCTGGCTGCCTGCCTTTTCCAGAAGGCTTTTACCCTGCTCTCCCTCTCTGGGTGCCCTGTCCCCCTCCATTTTGTCAGCAAGTCTTCTGTTTCTTTGTCTTCCTAAAGGTTCTGGGGGCTCTGCCCCCTCCCCTGCTGCCTCCTGCTGTTCCCCCACATCTTTCAATGGCACACTCTGTACCTGGAGAGCAGGAATCCACCCAGCCAGCCCTGCCAGCTCTCAGCCCCTCTGTCCCCAGCACCTACAGCTGTCAAGCCCATGGGGCAGCAGCTCCTGTTCTGCTTTCCACCCCAGAAACTCACCACGATGAGACCTGCCCTGATGACCCAGTGGGCAGTGATGAGGCACCACTGGCACAGCAGGAAGGGATGGTGGGAAGCAGGAAGGGATGGTGGGAAGCAGGAAGGGATGGTGGGAAGCAGGACTCTGCTGCTGGCATTGGCCTTGGGCTTTGAGGGCAGCACAAGGTCCCACTGGCCCACAGGCCCTGGTACAGCTCATACACCACCCAAATTTCCCAGCAAGCGGTCCCTCTGGACACACACAGGGTTGGATGAGGTGGTTCCAGCCTCTGCAGCTCAAAAAAGGAAGGGGCAGAAATGCCAGCCAGCATTTGCCTTCTTCAGGCAGGCAGGCAGAGCACAGGTTGCTGGTGCTCAGCGGGGGGATGTATCAAACACAAACGTTGTTCTATTACCGCTGGGGGAAGGCAAGCACAAACAATCAGATGTCCTTTCCTATCTTCTGTGTCTCCCTCTGCGATGCTGATAGAGGGACTCCAAATGTTTCCAAGCAGGCAGTTCCTATCTGCAGCAGGCAGACAATTTCCAAATGTATTAGCGGCACAGAGTCAATAGAGAAATAGCAGTCCAGCATATCATCCAATTTTCAAATGTAAATAACTAGGCCACTGTTAATTTGAGGGACTGCAGCAGGGAATAAAATGAGCACTGGAAAACACACACAGCAATGACCGCTGGTCGTAATCCATTACCTTCAGGCGTGCCTGTTGTTCTCCCCGCTGGCAGCTGTGCTGCAGGGCAGGGGAAAACCAGCGGTCTGGCATGTGGAGAGTGGGATGAGCCCCAGCAGCCCCACCAGGAGACAGGGAGGGCAGGNGCTGGTGAAGCTGTGCTTCCACTTGCTGGTGAAGCTGTCCTTGCCCTTGCTGGAATGCTGGGGGCCAAGAAAATGGCTCTGACACAAAGAGAGGCAGAGACAAAATCAGTCTGTTCCAAGGAGGAGACCAATCAGGCAGATGGTGTCTTGTGTAAATCTGCTGGTCTCCATTGAACACAGCAGGAAGGGCAGGTTTAGCTCAGTCCAGTGAGTTCAACCCAGGGCTCCCTGTCCTACTTTGTGCTTTCCTCACTCCTTTTCTGAACCACCAGTGGACATTTGTATGGTGCCCACAAAGAAGGGGAGTGCACTGGAGGTGCTAAACTTAAGGTAGCCAGATTGGAAATGTCACCATCTCACCTCTCACCACCAACAGGAAAACACTCTGAAAATGAAAGATGAACATCTGCTTCGAATGCCAACACTCCCCCAAGGCTCAGTGGAGAGCAGAGGGGGTGGGATATTGCTGGGGAGGAGGTGCTGGTTTGGCAGGCCAGTGACAATGCCAGGAAGGCTGGCTGAGACCCTCCCAACATGAATGTCTGCAGCTGGGCTGTTGGAAGGGCTGGGTTTGCTTCTTTGCAAGAGCTGTGTCACAGCAGATTGCATGGAGCAAGGGCCCAGGGCTCACAGGGAAATGCAGAAGGATGCAGTGGTGAGACAACCTGTGGTGTGACAAGAGTGATGTAGCCAGGGTGATTCCAACAGGTGAGTGGATCAAGATTTGCAATCTCTCTCGTTACAGCAGCTGATCTAGTTGGGGAAAAAAACAAACAAACAAACAAAGAAGTATTCAGGCACAAAGTACTTTTAGACTTGTTTGCCTAAAAGCTAGTCTATGCCTGTTGCCACCGTTCATATTTTCCCCAGATCCATGAAAAATACACAGGAGGCAAAAAGTGAATCAGACAGAAATAATGGCTGCCCAGAGATTTCCCATTAGCCTGGTGCTCATGTGGAAGGGAGGTCCCATGTGCTTATGAGGAGTTTGATGCTGAGCCCTCAGATGCTGCTTCAGCCCCTCCAGGGCCCTTCAGCAGCCTCAGGTGCTGCAGTGATGCAAAAGCATCAAGAAGATGCAGACCTGGCACAGAATGGCAGGAAAGCTGGGGACGGGGATGGACCCCAGCCTGTGCTCACTCATAAGATCTTTCTTGAGGGAAAAAAAATTAAATCAAAGGAAAACAACACAGAACAAAACAAAAAGAAGAGCTGTGCCCAAAACTGGGAACTGTAAAGGGACTGTTTTTTTCCCAGATTTTAATCTCCAGTCTAGATCAGCCGGCGTTTGGCCCCGTGCGGCTCGACGTGAGTCACGATGCTCTTTGCTGAGGGCAGCCAGGACTGGCTGCTTTCTACAGTGCTGCACTACCTTGCAGCTACTGATTCACTGCAGTAGAAATGATAGATTGTTTTACAGGAGGAAGAGAAAGGAGAAAAAACATTATGAAACCCACCGGTACTTAAAACAGTGGATGTGCTCCACCTACTGTCCATTGGCAATGGAGTGAGCCGGGATAAGAGGCAACTTCCTCACCGAGAGCTTCATGCTGCCTTCCTCTCGATTTTTACATTTGGAAGGGAGCCAGTGGAAAGAAGAAAGTTAAAATGGATGTGAAGAAGAAAGGAGAGTGAGAGAAGATCAGGGCTGTATGGCAGGAGAAAAATAAATAAAAGACAGAGCTCTTTTGATTTAAAAAAGAGATGCTTCAAGCATATGTAAGCTTGCAGCAAGCTTGACCATGTAAAGTCATTTTGATTTATTTCAAAGCTCCCAAAAGAGGACAGTTCTGTGAATGCTACATGCTATTTCTGATTGATGGCAATGGGTTTATACCTAAGACAACTAAGGTCAGATTCCCTTTGGCCGCTGACACCTTCATCTCCAAGGTTTTGGCGTTGGACAGGGCAGAGGGACAAGCTTCCCAGGGATCCTGCTTCCCCCTGTGTCTCCTGCACCTCCTTTCCCAATAACCAGAGCTGCTGCTGTTGCTGCAGGCCCCCAGCTGGGTAATAATTAGCATTGACTCCATGATTCTCAGCAGGCTGATCAATCACTTTATTGTACTACACTTACTAAGAAACCCATCACCCTTACAGACAGTCACGATACAGGCGGACCCAACTGGTCCTTCAATCTAAACACCATCACCACTGGACAATTGAGAAACCACCCTTTGGTAAACAAATCTCCATAACATATTCCACATGTTCACAACAACAGGTGCAGCAAGTGAGGATAAGAATTGTTTCTCATTCTTTTCTCTGATCTTCTCACAGCCTTTCACAGGGCAATGCCTGGGAAAGTTGAGCCTTGCTCTCTGTGGCTAGAGAGCTGCTGCCACAGCTCCTACTGCCACTGCAATGTGGAATGGACAGACATGTGCCTCTTGCTCCTGGGCTTTCAGAGACAACTAAACCTTGCTTCTATTAATCTCCTTCCCTAGCCTAGGACTCTTTTTCCATTCAGATCAGTGAAGCCTGTGAGCAGCTGTTGTCTGTGCAGAATGTATCTCACTTCATGGGATCTTCAGTCCCAACAGTGTCTCCTGTGAAACAGAGGAGGCAGGGACATAAAGCAAACTGAAAGTAACATGTTCAGGAGCACTCAGTGTCAGAGTAACCATGACAGCTTAACAGTAGATATGTAGACATTTAAGTCTCATTAAGCTGATTGAAAATCCAATTCTCAGTATGATCTTCTGGGGATTTTTTCAATGTGAGAGCCGGGTCTGGTGTTTGTCACATGCAGGGTGGAACTTCTGCTCAGAGAGGGACAGGGAGGCAAGACTCTGCTTGTGCCTCTATCAGCCAAAGGGTTTGTGTACGGGACATAGCCAGGCGAGGAGAGAAAAGGTAAACTGGAAACATCACTCAAAATCCAAAAGGAAAAAACTATTTGCAAAATAGGACTTATGCAATGCTCTGAGGTGTGAAAGGGATAATTTACTCAGTGCTTGTTTTCTCATTAAAAAAAAAAAAAAAACCAAAAACATGGAACCTTTAGAAGATATGTCCTGAAGAAGAATATTTTTGTGTGTGTTGAAATTTATACATCTTTATATATAATAGTACATATAGGCATGCATACACTTGTATATATGTACACACATAAGTATACTGATGCCCTCACACAGGGGTCAGGGAGATCACTTCTGCCCAGATCTGTTTTTTAGGATGTTTAAGCACACGGCTGCGATGCACATAGTCAGGTATCCCTGCCCTTGCATTGTCCAGTTGCACATTCCCTCTGCTGGAGTATTATACTAATGAGAATACATGGCCCTGGGCTTTCTCTTTCTCTGCCCAAACAACTTTGAGCATGGCTGGAGTGAGCACAGGTCCATCTATATCCAGCCATATCTGAAGCTGTGCAGATCCCTGCTGTCCTTGAAAATCTTGTGCAAAGCGATTGTCCAAGACAGTGCAGTGTGTTTGTGACAGAGCAGTAACTAACCATAGGTTAATGCAATAACACTATCATTTAATATCTCACAGGACATCATCTGAGTATATTTCAGACCTGTCCTGAATACAGATATTGCCAGTGGGTTGTAATTTGTCTGTGCCTTTGTCTGCAGCTGCTTCTTTCTATTATTCTGGAAAAAATTGCAGAAATTCATAAAAGCCACAGAAGAGTGGTAGGCTTATGAAGTGCACTCCTGTTACCATTTCCTTGTCCTCATTGTTAATCCACTCTACTTTTTCATCATTCTGTATCAGGTCTGTCTCCTACTGAAAAGAAGATGCTTCCTTTTTCACTTTGCAGTGATATGAGCCTTTAATTCAACCCTGTCTGCTGGCTTTGACAGAGATGCACTAATTTGTAATCAGATTGAGGCTATGACACTGTTCAAGTGCACACAAAATATGAAGGATACAGAAGAAAGAAGGCGAAGAGAAGAGGGGAAGAGAGAGAGAAAGGGAAAGGCTGTGTGTGCAAAGTTGCTATTTCTGATGTGACATTCAGCTCCGTGCACAGAGGGACCCAGGGAAAGAGACTTGCTTGGGAAGAAACCAAACTTCCAGCCAAAAAACTGCTCTGCTGTACCTCAGCCTGTGATCAAAAGAGGAAGTAGGGAGGATAAAGGGATGGCAAGGTCAGCCAGGGAATGGCAAGAGAGGTACCAGGGACCAAGGGCACAGCTGAGGGCAGAGAAATGATGGAGAGGCAAGTGACAAAGCAAGGGAGGGATGTAAAACAATGAGGTGGGGGAAAGAATGAAAACTTCAAGGTAAAGAAAAGGTATGGGAAGAAAAGAGCAAGAATAGCACAGAGAGAGGAAGAGAAGGTGTCCTGAGACCTTGTGGCACACCTGTGACAAGCAGGCAGGCAGGAGCAAGTGGCCGGAGTGACTCAGTCAGTGCCTGACCGAGCATGTGTGGGGTCAGGAGCTACTGAAAATGAAGCTGCCACAGTCCAAATTCATCTTTCCTCCTGTAATCCAAGTAAAATTAGATACAGTTTCTGCTTTTCCTCCAGCACACTGTTCAGTTATAGCCTTCCTATCCTCCTTTATGGGGACCAGGGATAACCCATTCCCTGCCCTCCCCCAGGAGTCAGGCAGGTAGGAAACCTACAAAAGGCAGCTGTCCCAACCGCTTCCAACATGCCTTTTACTTCAGAGGGATTATTCCAAGTGCATTTAGCTTTATTTTCTCCTCACTTTATTGAAGGTGCACACTCTGGTGGCCTTTCTGCGTGACCAATCTCCAGGGCTCCAGGATATCTATTTCCTTTCAACTCCTTTGAGGAGAAATACCTCCCTGCTCTGCCACACATGTGGAATGGCTGGTTACATGTGAGTTACTACACCCAGCAACCCCACATTCTGTATTAAAATTGTAATCCAAGGGCACAGACATTGAGTATTATGAACTATTCATGAGTCTTTCTCAAGGCTTTGGTCCAAAATTGTGATCTTAGTTATTTGTCACAAAAAAGGGCCTGAGCAGAAATAGAATTCAAAGCTATTGATTGTGAACACTTTTATCTACAAAGTCAATACAAAACACTGAGAAACAGTGGCCTGACTTGTGTTACAGCTTCTTCTCTTTTTATTTCTTTCTGAAGAGGCTTCCCTAGGGATTACACCTTTATGGTGCAGAACTATGTTTTCCAGGTGAGCTGAAGCAGGAGGGATTCGAGGTTTGACAGTCTGTATCAAAGTCTTCCTCCAGTTTAGACAGCATGAGCAGAGCTTTGAAGGCTGCCAGCATCAGCCCAGCTCTGCTCCCATCCCACCAGCAGATGTTCAGAGGGGACAGAGTCACAGCACTGCTCAGGGTCTGTGCAGCCCAGACCCACGAGGGGCTGCTGAGTGCCCTGGATCCAGCTGAGTGCTGCTGGCAGGCACATGTGGACATTACAGACACACATGAGACCTCAGGGGACCTCCAGGCCCTGCACTCTGCCCAGTCCTTGGCTTGAGCCTCGTGCTCCCTCCATGAGGCAGATCCCCTGGTCTCTCCCTGCCTCCCACAGCACTCGATTTACTCTCTGGGCAGCCCAGCCTGATGCTCACTGGTGGCACAGGCTGACACACACACACCTACACACGCCCCTCTGGGTCCCACTCCAGCTGCTGCCACTGAGAGCCGCCCACACACACGCACAAAAATAGGCAGAAATGGTTTTTAATGAGAAAACAAGGACAGACAGCACTGGCCAGGTGCAGAGCAGGGCCAGATAAGCACAGTGACCAGCAACCTATGTACACAACCACCCTCTTTTAACCTTTATTCCTTATGTTTTCCATGCCTGTTCCTCCCAAAAATGTCTTGATCCCTCCCCTTTCCCATTTTGGGTTCCTTCCCCACCCTGAAACACCCTGTAAGTCATACACAGTTACAAGATGCTCTGCCCTGCACCCCAGAAAGTCCCATCTCCATGTGATGGGGGCAAGTCAAAGGCACCCAAGTGCCTTTTGCTGACCCCATTACAAACAAAGTCCCCTGTGGCCGTGGGGCTGGTCATCTCCAGTGTCAGTCCTGGGAGGGGCAGGAGCAGGGCCATGTCCCCCTGCCCCAGCCTTGTGTCCCTGCTCCCCTTCCATGCATGAGAACACCAGTCCTTCCAGCACTGCCACACTGCTGTCCTTCATCCTGCATAACTCAACATGCCCAGCTGCTCTGAAGTTCATATGAGATTTTGCAAATGTCACCAGCAACAAACATAATGGTGCTCTAATGGAAGGGGGGTGACACATTGAGGTGCCATCACCTTCAGCAGCTGCCATCCCCTGCCACCAGCGTGTCCTGCAGACAGGCACACATATCTGCTTTAGATTTCTAAAGCACAAGAGAGGGGATGAAAGGGGAGTGAGGAGAGAGAATATAAGGCAGAGGCAAGCTGGGAGGCAGGCTGGCCTCGATCTGCTGCTTGCAGAAAGGAGGCAAAGGATGAGGACAGGGCACAGAAAGGATGGTGAAACACTACAGGAGCAGAACAAATCTTCTGACAAGGAGAACAACGTGATCTGCAAGGCTAATTTTTCATCTGCAAATACATGTTTACATGCAGTGAAGGAGAATGTGGAAAATAAGAAAATGGAAAAAGAAATACATTTTAAATGAGCCGGTGCATTCAAATGTGAAAATGAGCCAGTGCAGAACTGAGAGGACCTGTGTCAAATAATCTGATTATACCAAAGTAAATTTTCCAGGATTTCAGAGACAGCTAGAAATGTACCTAAAGAGGCATAACTTATGAAAACCTTAGTGTGACTCTGCTTTGCTGAGTGTGAAGTGAAAAGTAACCTTTTTCTGTAAATCATTGTCTTGGTTCCAGCCAGGACAGGGTAATATTTGCAGTAGGCAGGAGGGAGATGGCTGGGACCCAGAGGTTGTTCTATAGCACCTGATGTAATTGTAGGGAGCAGGAGAAGGGAACGTCTTCTCGGAAGAAGGGGTTCCTTCTGCTGGAGTACGTGTGGTGGTGGCAGCTGTCAGGTAACACCAGTTCTGAGCAATCACATGCGAATAATTTCTCTATCTCGTGCACTTTGTTATTAATATGGCTCCTGTTACTGTTCTCTTGCTTAACCCATCGCTGTTTTCATTAAATTGCTCTTACCCCAACCTGCTATTTTCACCATTTGTGCCTCCAGTTCTCTCCAGCCTGACATAAAAGGAGGGGGGGAACTGAGGGAGCAGCACATGGCTTGGAGAGTCTCAGTGGAAACACTGAACTGGGGAGTACCATTCCTAAGGCACAACAGTCGTGTAGGCAGAAAATTTTCTGCAAGAAAACCCCCACACTGCAGGGTTTGGTAGAAATATCTGTAGAAATGCTTAAGATTGTGCAGCCAGGAGCTCTGCCACCAGTGAGCAGGGCAAGGTACCCTCCCCTGGCCCTGCTCCTCCTTCAAAACAGTGACTGGTGCAGGAAGGGGGGCAGGTGGCTGGGAGGCCCCATGGGCCAGCCTGTGCCCTGCCTAGCTCTGCCACAGCACCATCACTGAGGCACTGAGATCATTTTAGTTACCAGCATGAAATACTTGCACAAGAATCCTGTAATTGTGGAGTCACAGGATGTTTGGGTCAGAAAGTATCTTCAAATACCAGCTAGTTCCAGCCCCTCTGCCAGGAACAGGGATATCTTCAACCACATGAGGTTGCTCAAAGTCCCATCCAACCTGGCCTTGAACACTTCTGGGGATGGAGCATTGCTCTTTGTGCTCTGAAACTTCACTTGGTTACCCACTTTAATCTTTGGCAGCTATTAAAATGAAGAGCTGGTAATTAACCATTCTCTGCACTTCATAGCCTGGGTTCTAGCATTCAGGCTTTTCAATCAGTAACAGGAATTTTTTAGCTCTTTGCTTTTATTTTCATTCTTCCAGCTGTACTCTTGAAAATAATTCTCTCTCATCTTATCCTTCAGAGCTCACTAAAAAAAAGGAGAGAAGCTCAACTTATGACTGAGCAATTTTCATAACAGACTTTGAGAGGTAAAAAGAAAAGCATGATAGACTAGGAGATGATACTCCTGCTGAGAGAGAATTTAAGAGCCCTATTAGAGAAATACTAACAGTTTTGTTACAAGAATACTACATTTTTAGGATAGACATTAAGAAGAGAAGTAGATGCTAAAGGATCTGCGTTAGAAATTTAGTGAAGTGAGTGCAAAAGAGCTTACATTCATAGAGAGAGATATCACTAATTACAAGACTGATTTGTGTTAATTTCACCACTGGAAGTGCAAAAAAAAAGTGAAAATTAGATGCTAGTGTTTATAGGCTGCAAAAAGTGTCTGTGACTAGGTAAAACCGTCTGAAGCCACTAAGATTACACTGAAGGCTAATGGAAGGATAAGTTTGGGGTTTTTTTAAGTAAGCAAAGAACCACAGTGCAATTCATCCTTAAAAACACTTCAGGAAATGCTGCCATAATGGTTTCAATTCCCACACTTCATTTCTCCTGGTGAGCTGTTTGGAGCCACAGCCTCACTCAGCATGATGTAAAGCCTCTCTCTGCACCATGTGTACACAGCTCTGCCTGTGCCTGGCTCTTGGCACCACGATTCCCCCACAAGCCTGCCCCCAGCTGGAGCTGCACTCACTATTTCTCTAATCCATACATTCACCTGCTTTTTCTGGCACCTTTGTAAATTTTCCAGTGGCTTTAGGTCTTTATCTTTGACTGGTTTTGTCGTAAAACCTGTTTTTAGGGCTTACTCTGGCATCAACCCATCAGTTTATCTGTAGTCTGAAATAAACACTGTCTTTTTGTCTTTGGCAATTGCCACCTCCATGGCCTGACACAACTGACTCCTTTGGGTGCTTCTGGGAGCTCTAGAAATCACCTATGCATTTTGCCTCAATAATATCCCAGAAGTAAGTCCAGAGCTCTTGAAAATTAATGAAAGATTTTGAGAAGGATCATGGTCACCACCTTCATGGTTCCACATGTGCAGATACAGAAATGCCTTTGGTAATAGAGTAAAAATAAGAGAGGCAGATGGGGTGACACTGGAAGGGTGTTAAGAGGTCTGGAGGGATAAAGCAGTTTATGGAAGAAGTGAGGTTCAGGATTAAACTGGAGAGGCTTTTGAAATAAAAATGGTGCTTGAGGAGAGGTTAGGACTTACTGGAGAAGATTTTTGAGGTGAGCATATAGCAGAATAATTAGCAGGATCAAGTGAAGGGGAACATAATGAGATTGGATGATGAGAAGTGCTGTTTCATTGCTGTGACTGAAGGAGTTAGTGTTACAGGAAGCTTTTGGCTATGGAAAAATCAGTCTCATAGATAAATGAGACCACCCCCCCCGAACAGAGATGTGCTAATTTGATTTTGTGGTTCAACAGTGTTCTCATATGGGCTATTATTGTATTTGCAGGGAATGCCCTGATGAAGGCAAGAACGATGCATCTGATTCCATGTTCTCAGAAGGCTAATTTATTGCTTTATTATACTATATTATATTAAAGAATACTATACTATACTATACTAAAGAATACAGAAAAGATACTTACTGAATGTTAAAAAGATAATAATGAAAACTCGTGACTCTTTCCAGAGTCCTGACACAGCTTGGCCCTGATTGGCCAAAGAGTCAAAACAACTCACACCAGAATCCAATGAAACGATCACCTGTGGGTAAACAATCTCCAAACACATTCCACATGAGCACAACACAGAAGAAGCAAATGAGATAAGAATTGTTTTCCTTTTCTCTGAGGCCTCTCTCACTGCCTTTCAGCTTCCCAGGAGAAAAATCCCGGGTGACAGAATTTTTTCAGAAAATGTGAATGCCACAGGCTGTAAAGCAATTTATTCATAAATTAAGAAACATTCATAAATTAAGAAATTGCAATTCATGAACACTTTTCAACATCTTCTGAAGACAGGTGTCACTGGGGCTTGATTTGGCTGTTTTGAACTGTGTGTCCTCAAGCATCCAGAGGAGCCATCACTTCCACTGCCCCAACAGCATTTTTTTCCCCATCCAAAAATGTTAAAAAGGCTTCTTGGGGCAGTCATTGAGGATTGCAGGGCATTTGAGGATTCACCTGGGGCAGTGGCTCTGATGCTGGGCAGTGAAGGTGCAGTGACTCCTGTGTGCCAAGCATCAGGCTGGGCTCTGTGTGCTGAGCAGCATTTCAGGAAGCTCAGCAAAGCCCTGGGTGTCCAGAACACACTGGATTTAACTGTGCATGCACTACATAAGTATATACACAGAAGTTTTCCAGGATTTCCCTGTGGAAATATGGAAATCCTCCTGCTGAAAGTAATTTTTCTTGCACAAGCTGTTCAGGCTCTGGTTTTCTGTACATTAATTACATTTTAAGTGCATTTGCTGAAGCCTTGTTTCGCTGGGCATACTAAGTTATTGCCAGGAAGATGCGTGTTACAGGCAATGGAATGTAAAAATTATTGGAGTCCAGAATATGGTTTTGTTCATTTTTGGGCTATGTATTGGCTAGATAATACAAAACCCCAGGGTTTAAGCAATTGCAGAGCTAATGTTTCCCAGGAATAGCACAAGCTCTTTGTGAAACTGCTGCAGATGTGGAACTGTACTGTTTGCCTTTGCCACTTATGTGGTACCTGACACCATTTTCTGATTTCCCTGGTGTGCTTAGCTGATCCCCACCTGGGATGGAGCTCACATGGTGACTAGGAGTGGATCCTTAGCCCCTGCCAGAGCTGCAATGACATGAGTGCTGTGGTCCAGGCCACCCCCTGCCATCTGCTCTGCATTCTCTGGTTAACACCCAGCCACGGGAAAATGGCACTGCTGGAGAAGGTTGGAGGTACAGAGCTCCTTTTCAGACCTTGCCCACATCAGCTCAGGAAACACAGACAGAAATAAGTGGAGCCTTCTTACTGGGACATGTTATGGTAAAGATTAACAGTGGCTAACTGCATTTTCTAGTACTTTCTTGATATATGTCAGATGGAGAGACAGAGATTGGTATCAGGCATTTGCTTGGAGAAAAATAATACATGGCACTAAAACAACATCAGAATCAGTTCATTTGCACTTCCCAGTTCCCACTACTCAAGCTCACTGTTTGCTTCCACCATCATAATATAAGAGACATGTGGTGTCTGCAGCACTGATTTGCTACACATCTCTTCCAGAGAACACAGGCACAGCAGGTGTTGCCAGGTTCCCAGGCATGTAGGTTTAAGATCCAACAAGCTGAACTCAGAAAGGAAAAAAAAATGTTCATTCTGCCACACATTTCTACATGTCTTTGTAACCTGTTACTCATGTACATCTATATTTTGTTGATGCCTGGTAGTTCTCAGTGTTTTCTCAGCAAGAGCAGACAGTGCCATTTGCTACTGGCAAATAATACTGCAATTGAGACCTAATGCTCATATGGCAAGTAATACTGGAACAGGAACACTTGCAGACTGCTCACTGGAAACTTTTGCTCAAGAGAGGAAAAAACTTACACAGGTTCAGACACACAAGAGGCAAACATTTGCCCTGTAGTGATACCAGTTTGGCTTTTTCCTTAAGCCTTTGCTTTCTGTTGGCATCTCTGATTGGGACCAAATGCCACTTACCCCAAATTTCAGAATGCTGCTCTGCTGACCTGTTATATCTGTTGTAATCTCACCACCTGTCCATTTGCATTGCCCTTGTTAAACTTCTAAAATGATAATTTAATAGAAGAAGGTGATGTAAATCATCAAGGAATAATTTGAATTATCATCTGTAGATAATTCATTATGCACACATTTCTTGTGAGATCCTTAAATCAGCAGGGTTTCTTAATCAGACTTAAAAATTTTGTCTGTAACAGCTAGAGACTTGACCCATAAATCAGCAGCCAGGCCAACAGGTCCAATTCATGCTTCACATATTTTTCCCTGTGAGAAAGAGACACTTAATTACCACCAAGGTCACAGAAAAGGGGAAAAACCCTGTAACACAGAGTTGGTTTTGACAGCTCCAGTGCTGGCAGCATTTTCTGAAAGCAGAGTGATTCGCAAGCAGAAGAAAGCATGGCCAGCAACACTGCTGCAGTACTGCCATCCTGACAGGGTGCTCCAAACGAGTGCTGGTGCCAGCAGAGTTAGCACAATTCATCTTCCTCTGTCAGTGGGAGATAATATTTGCTCAAGAGAGACAGTCACACTCTTTGTCGGATTTTATTAGCAAAAATAATTAGTGATTCTGATACAGCCTCCTTTTCTGTTCTTCAGTGAAGAAAGCACATGGTTTACAGCCTTCCCTTTGTAGGAGAGAAAGTGTTTATGCAATTTATGGAGGGATCAGGTCATGGCTTGACCACGGCACCCAGCTGTGGTGCAGAGTGCCCCAGGGCTGGGGAGGAGGTCTGCAGGGATGTGCTGCACCCAGCCAGCACTGCTGCTGAGGAGGGAGGGAGGGCCTCAGCAAGACCCACTATGAAATAAATAGGGCAGGACATCTTTCTCCTTTTTAATGTCTTTATTAAAAAAATGAGCTCAGGCTGGGGAGAACCGACAGGTCACACAAACGCTGCTGGTGCTGCTCCCCAGGAGATGGCACAGAGGAGGAGGAACGATGCAGCTGTGTCTGCTGGTGTGCAGGCAGAGCTGGGGATTCTGTCCTCACAGGAGCAGTAGTAGATTCCTAATTTTTTTCAATTTTATCCTGGAGGTGCTCCTTCCAGGAGACATCCCTTCATAGGGTGAGAGGTAAAAAGGACTTCAGCAGATACTGGACTCAGTTCCTGATATTTAGACATCACTCAGATCTCTTAATTCCATGTTGGTTCGTTGTTTTAGAGGTTTTTGGCTGGATTTGGGTAGATTCTTGTCCATTTGCATCCTGGGTGCATTCCAATCTGCATACCAGGTTCGATGTCACCTCCTCTGTCTCAGGAGCGGTGGGCAGTGGAGGGGGACACCCGACGCAGAGGGATTTTTAACCATTAACAACAGGCAATTAAAGAAAAGCTATTAACAATGTGTGGTTACAACATGAAATTATTAACAACCAACAGTTAAAACTCTAATTTAGCAGCAATTGGTTTAACTTGTTAACCCTGCAAAAAAAATGGGCAGCTTTTCCACTCATAACACACTACCCTTCCTAAAATTAATTCACAAAGCAGTGAAGGCATCACCAGCAGGTCCATACAGCTCTGTCAGTGATGTCTTCTTCTGCCCCGTTGAGATAGATGGGCCATGTAAAGGGGGACCAGGACTGGCACAGCCAGGAGAAAAAGTGTTGAGCACAGCTCTCTGAAGTACATTAGCCTATCTTATTATTTCATTCTTGTATTTTCACGAAATGCCATTGGTTTAGCAAGCATATAAACCACTGCAAATTTGAAAAGGAAATCTAGGTTTATAAATCCACACTTATCCAGCCAAGTAAATGCCCCTAATCTCAGAAGTGCCAAGTCACTGCCAGATTCTCCTGAGGTGAACAGCACTGAATATCTGGTGCCTCTGAAAGCCAGGTGATAAATTTCAGAGTTTTGCAAACTCTGGGCCAAGGGTTTTGCTAATCAATAGCCATTGTTCACACATAATGACCTGTCTAAGAACAGCTGGTCTAGATGATGGATGCTTGTCTGATCCTGAAACATGTTTACTGGATTGGATTCAGCAAATCAAACCCAACTAACTAGTTCTATTAATACTTATTTGAACTACATTTAGGAGTTTGGGCAGGGTTGCTTTTCACTTGCTTTTCTGTTTTTTCCTTCGAGCAGTGCAGGTCATAAAGTTCATTAGGGTTGAGAAGTGCCTGAATTCTGGTCCAACTTTTGTTAACCAGTGCCTGAGCAAAGCAGACCTTCAAGGAGAGAGATGGGAATCAGCTCTGCACCCCAGGAAAAGGGGATTTCCATGAAGAGTGATCCCACTGAGATATCTTGGCAGCCACTGTATGCACTATCTCCATGTCCAAAATTTTTAAGAGTTCAGCAGATTTGAGTGCTCTTGAACTGGAGGAGATGGTATCTCCTTTTATGTTTTATACAATAAAAAAAACACTTTTCTTTTTCCATGAGTAACAATTATTATTACTTGTATTTATAAGAATCATAAAATAAGCTCAGCTTGAAAATATGGCTGGCTTTTAAGCATGATCAGTTAAATATATTTTCTCCAGTGGCAAAGCTGTCTTTAAAACATTTGGCCTGCAGCATGTATGTAAAATCAGCCTTTCCATGTAATTGATACCTCTTTTCTACAGCTTGGGAGTCCATTACAGGTGGTTTTCCAGGGTACCCTTGGATAACATATTTTTTATCAGAGAAAGGGTGCAGCAGAGAAAAGGAGACAGCAAATGGGCTGTGCTCTAGCACCAGAATGAAACAGTACCATGTTGCTATTTTAGCTTTTTCTTTGTTGCTATATGGTAATTTGATTGTGTTATTTTATTCCAGCATGTAATTCTGTCTATTCTTCCGAAACTCCAACACGGGAGACATAAAGAGGTGAGAGATTTATTTCAGGACTCAGTCAGTTTTGAACGTGATGAATTCGGCAAATGAGCATATTCTTGGCCAGAAAGCAGCAATCACATCAGCAGGTAAGATTCATCTCACTGTCAGATGATGGAGAGAAGATGTTTGATGTTTGTAACGCAGGGACAAGTGGCTCCAGCATTCACAGTGACAGAAGAAGACATAAAGTTGTCAAGTTATCTTCCTTGCTGCTCTGGCTGCAGTCAGCAAGAAGCTGCTTGTCCAGAAGTGAGGGTTTGAAAGATTACATGCAGCACTGCAAACTGATGATGCCTGACTCTCAGCTCTTCCAGCTGAAGTAGCTGCTTTGTACTAGCAAAGATGCATTTCTTGAAAAGACATGGCTGTATTTACTTTCCTTAGCTGGGAGACCATGTCAAATGTGCCATGGAGTGTCTTGCATTAGGTAAAACAGTAAAACATTCTTCTCCTCTGAAATAAAATTAGGGCAGGAGTTCTTTCTCCTTTTTAATGTCTTTATTTTAAAAAATCAACTTAGGTGGGGAGAACGCCGCTGGTGCTGCTCCCCAGGAGGTGCCAGGGAGGAGGAGGAATGATGCAGCAGTGCCCACTGGTATGCAGGCAGAGCTGGGGTCTCTGTTCTGACAGGAGCACTAGTAGATTCCATTCTTTTGGTTTGATAGTCAAGGTCCTCCTTCTAGCTGACATCCTTTCAGGCTAGGGTGAGAGGTAAAGAGGACCTCAGCACACACTGGACACAGTTCCTCACCTTCAGACATCACTTAGATCTCTTAATTCCATGTTGGCTCGTTGTTTTAGAGGTTTTTGACTGGATTTGGATAGGTGCTTTTTTATTTGCATACCTCCCCCTCCCCGTCTCGGGTGTCATTCTCTAGGAAGCGGCGGGGAGGGAGGATACCCGACGAAGAGGAACTTTTAACCATTAACAACAGGTAATTAAAGAAAAGCTATTAACAATAGGTGGTTACAATAAGAAATTATTAACAACAAATAGTTAAAACTCTAATTTAGCAGCAATTGGTTTAACTCGTTAACTCTGCAACTTTAAAAAAAATGGACAGCTTTTCCACTCATAACATCCTCAAGTATTATCATAGAACCATAGAATGGCTTGGGTTGGAAGGGACCCTAAAGATCATCTTGTTCCAACCAGGTTGCTCAAAGCCCCATGCAACCTGGCTCTGAACACTCCAGGGATGTGTCATCAACATTAAGTTGATTAAAGCAGTGGTTTCTAGGTATGTTTGAAAGGTAAAACCAGGTTGAGTCTGTTTGTTTGTGTTATTACTACAGATATGCGTTCCCCTTCAGGCAAGATGCTGGAAGTAAGGGCATCCTTACCTGGAAGCTGCGGTGCCAGAGCAGCATTGAAGCCCACAAAGCCCCGGGGTGAGACAGACGGGCTGTGCCCGCAGCACTGCGCGTCCCTCACTCACCCTTGGGAGGAGGGTGATAATCCGCTACAGGGAACATTTTCCATGCTCCTCCTTCTCTGGCCTTTTTAGTAAATCTGTACATTTTCCGGTCCTGGAGTCTGTGAACGCTTCCCCTAAACAGCCCAGGGGCATCTGCGAGCCCTGGGTACCCCGGCCCAGACAGAGACGAACTCCAGTGGCTTTGCTCATTCCGCCTCGTTTCGGGCTGTCTTCAGTCCCAGAGAGGTGTAACGATAAGCAGACCACAAAGTCAGCTATTTTTTTAGGCAACTTTTCAAACTAACATTTGAAGAAAAAGCAACACGAAATGCAATTTTAAGGGTAGAAATCAGACGCTTTTCTGATTGCTTATCTGAACCAGAGGACTGTGAAATGAACAGCCTCGGGCATGTTTGACCAGGAGGGCTCGGGAGCAGGAATGGGACCGTGTGACAGATTCCAGGAGAGAGGGGCTCCCTCTCCCCTGCTGCCTTGTGTAAACCTGGCATTACTCCTTCTGCTCGCTAAAGAACTGCCTTTCTGGAGCAAATAGCATTTGTCATTACCAGGAAGGGATGCTGACACTCCTTTTTCTTAAGGCTGGCATCATTCACGTATGTGCAGTCGGGCTATCAGACCGAGCAGGCAGGCTAGCTTACAGAAGTAGAATCAGCACTTTTGACTCAATAACATTTTTTATCATTAAATAAATAAGTCTGCTAAAAATTCCCTCTTCAGCCATCAGCAAAATATTTTACCTACTAACAAACAACCACATCCCACTGCTGTGCAGCATTCAGAAAGCATTAAGTCGGGCTATTAGAATTCATTAAATTGACTCAAAAAGCACAATGGGCATATTATCACACAGGCACACGCACTTACACACGCACATTGTTCTCTGTCCAGGGAGCACTCCCTGTCACCTTTCTCAGCAGTCACGCACACCAGGAGCTCCTTTGATTTTAATGAACTCAAGATTTTCCCGTAACTACCTGTCTCCAGGGCTCTGAGAAAACAAACACTCAACAAACACGCGGCTCATTTGGCTGCATTGTCACAACTTGTATCGGCTATTTCAGTCTCTTACAATGCGCACTTAACAGCGTTGGAGAGCCTCGCTGCTATGTCGTGCGCAGATCAAAAGAAGTCCAAAAGCCTTCCACGAGTTTCGAGGCTTAGTCCTGCTGGTAATAACATCAATGATGAAATTGCAATTGTATTTGATGCGAGCAACAGCAGGCACCTTGGGTCTCATCCTGGGAAGTACTGAGCTGCTGCAGCCCTCAGTAAATCCAAGGAGAATAGTTCAGCAAAAGCACATCTTATTTACTATCAATATATTTACCAGGTAGTCCAATTAAACTTGACAGCCTGTTTATAGAGGCTTTCTGCCCAGTTGCAGCTGTACAGGTATCAGCCAACCAACTGTAACACAGCAGCAAACTGAGCAAAAGATGCTGGTGCTGGTCTCTTCATCATTTGAGCTGTACATCGCTCACAAACATTGATATGAGTCAAATAAAGGTCACAGCACATCTATGTCTAGCTTTAGGTGAAAGAACACCAAAGCCTTTTAATGCTGACAATGCTTCCCAAAATTTATTGTGACCTTCAAGAACCTGAAAATATTCTGCACCGTTGTCATCTCAGGGTCAGCAGACATTCATTATTCATTAGAAAAAGGAACTGCTGGGGTGACAGAAATCTGGTGGTATAGATTAGCTGCTGAGATTTTTGATTTCCCAAATCATCCAACAGGAAAGCAGCCAGAGGAGAGGAGAGGAGGGAGCAGAGAGCTTTGGCAATTATCTTGTCTGAGTTAGTTATGCCTCAGCTTGCAGTACACATGTGGCCATGGGTACTTCAATAACCAGTTAGCTCTCATTTGATCTATTCCCTCCTCCCCAGCACCTTGTCTTTGAGATCACGACCTGATCAGACAAGTTTCTCTGTCTCATCTCCTTGGATCATTCATTACTTCACTTAAACCATCAATCCTGATGGCTCTTTGACACAAGAAAGTGCCCTGATGGGGTTTGTACCTGGCAAGGTGCTGAGTGACTCTGGCACGGTGCTCAGCAAAGAGAGAAACAAGGTTCCCCATGTAGAGAGTTCCCCATCCCCTTGCAGAAATGTGACCCAGAGGGGGACAGTTTCAAACTGTTCCTTTCCAATCAGTTTTTTTGTGCCTTCACCCAGTAAACAGTACTATGTTCCTCCTTCCATCACTTTCCTTCCTGTCATTTCCCAGCAGGTTTCATGTCTAGCCATTTGATTTTTGAAGTCAGTAACTCCCCAATTACAGTGGCTGCTCGGTAAGACACAGATCTTGCCTACTTCATTATTTCACCAAAGCTGGGGTCCTGGCCATGAATGTTAATTATACCAAAGGCAGCTCTTCATATTAACCTACAATGTTCTTAGCTGCTTGACTAGAAGGTGGGGCTGTTTTTACTGTGCATTTAGAAAACATGCTTATGCTAAGACTATTTAAATCAAGCAAATCCTGAGGTGAGACAAATATAAAAGGTTCTGGGCTGAACCAGAGTGATCAGTGATTGTGCTGCTTCTGGAATGGCACAAAAACACACCTGGAATGTCCTGTTCAGTGTATTCTTTGTGCAATTTTTTTTTTTTTTTTTTAGTACTCTGAGTTCTTTTTAGTTTGTGCCTTTGTACTGGAGCATTAGTCAAATGCATCTCTCAGTAGAGCTTTTTGATTGCCAGCCCAATAAAGCTTATCTGCTTATTTGTTTATACAAATCACATTGTGTATAATAAACATAACAAGGGTGTACAGTGGGTATAAACACTTAAATCACATCACTGGAAAGGTACACTGAGACATACAGAAAAGAGAAGAGTGAGAAGAGTGTAGCAGCATATTTTAAGAGAGGTAGCATGTAGCTAGAAAATTAATGAACTCCAATTATATTCCATTTTCTTTACTTTCTGTGCTATATATTTTCTTGTTTAGGTCATTGCATGGTTCATGCTGCACCACTGTTTTTTAATGATTTGAGTGCCTCTTCAAAACACTTTTTCAGTAGATTTGCTTTCTGGAGTAATTGCTTAGCTGTCTGTTATTGTTCATGAATTCTGATATTACTTTGTCTTAGAATCAGTAAAATATAAAAACAATTCACACTGCTGGAATAAGCAGGTTAAGGGAAAAAAGTAACCTTTTGATGTATTTTGCTATAATGTAGAAATGAGTTCTTGAATATAAAACTAAATTCAACTCATAAAAACTCCAGAATGAAGTTTCATTAGAACTGAGTTCATTGTAAGCATAGTTTTAAGAGCATTCTCCTGTTCCAGACTCAGTTTCCAGAAGTCTCTGGGTGCAATTTATACAGCTCAGCCCTGTAATCAGTCCCTCAGCAGAAACCAGGAACTGCAGGTGAAAGCCTTAAGACATTGCATGGGGCCTAATTTAAGTGCCCTGGAGGCAGACAGTGCAGGATGGACCTGCCAGGTCTCAGACTCCAGTGGACTCTCCTGCCTTCCCCAGGGAAAGCCTGAATCTCCTCTTGCTGCCTCTGGCCAATGCCCACTCACCTGGCCACAGGTGACAGGTGACAGGTGACAGGCACTGTCCTGCTTCCCCTGCCAGGAGCATGGTCCTGCTGGGTGAAATGGACTTGGTAAAAGTGAATTCAGCCATCCTCTGCAGCACCATTTGCTTGCAGCTGGATTATCAAATATGCTGAGGAAAGGTCAGTAAGCAAAAAATAATTTTTTTTGCCTAAATAACTGAATGATGCCTAACAACTAAATGAGCTGCTCGCACATGTTTTAATATAAGGGACTAACGAATCAGGTGTCAGAAATCCATGAGAGGGCTGACAAACAGGAGAACTCTGGTGCTGTGTGGTGCAGACACAGCCTGGCACTTTCCAAATGGGGAACTCCAGGCAGAGCAGCTGACACAGCACACCCTGCACAGGGCTGACACACAGACAGCCTCAGCTTGTCCAACAGGACACCAGGCTGCTGGATCCCAAATGTGCCATCACCTCCTGTGTCCTGCTTATGAAGAGGTGTCTCCAGCAGAAAGCCAAGCTCCGTGCTCATGAGACAAACCAGTAAAGTGCTGGGATGAGACAAACCAGAGCTGTTGGGTGCAGTCAGCAGTGAGCAACCTCATCCTGCAGTGCCAGTGCTGGGCCAGGGTCTCTTGACTACCCAGAGTGGTTACTGCTGTCACTGCTATGCCAGCACCCAGTGATGTGAGTGCAGCCATTGCGAGAGCCAAGTCCTGGTAGAGGACAGCAAGATGACCTGCCCTTGGAAAAATGGAATTTAAATGGAATTTCGGCTCAAAAGCGCAGATCAAACTTACCTGGGTCCAGCTTTTTCTAGTGGTCCTTTGAAGATTTATGAATTCAAAACAACAAGCAAAGCAGCCAATGAACATTCTGGACATGGTTTTGACTTCACCCACACTAAGATCTATCCCTGTATATTTCTAACTCATATTATATCAAAACTGTTTAGTGTTACGTTCATTATAGCGTCTTTCATTAGAATTTCTCTCTTGGGTATGAAGACATAATCCACATCAATATTTTTTCCCATTATGAGCCACATTATTAAGTCCATTATTGTATTTTAATTGATGTTATTATAGCACATTAAGTACTTTGACATGGGTTAGAGATGGTTTGTTAATAACACTATTACTAAAATACTAAAAGCTATGTTTCTATTCTGATTGAAGCTTTCAAAATTGCACTCATTCTGTCACGTAACTTGGGAACACAAATCTGGCATTATCCTACTGTCTTTTATAGAGCTTCTAACTTCCCTAATAATCTGCTGTTTCAACAATGCCCCTACATATCACTGAACCAGTGGTGACACAGAGCAATATGTCACATCTGGTTGTAGCCATTGGCTGTGTCGAACAAAGTTTTATCCTATCTAAAAAGTCTGAATTACTTCAGCTTTGCTATTTACATGAATAATGATAGAATAACTGTCAGGATACTTTTAGAATTTACTCCTGGCAAATTTTGGGGCTTACTTACAGTCTGTTGTGTTTTTTCCAGTATTTGTTTCAGATGACTTTGTGTCTCCTACACTCTCAGCATAACTGCAAACACTTTTATCATCACCAAATCCTTTCCAGCAACACCCTGCATGACTTAACAGACTGAATTTGTCAGCTACACTATCTCTGTTTCTATTCATCATGGACAAATTTGCAGTTTTCTGTGCCATGTTCCAGGTTAAACAGAATTACAGAATAGCAAAAAGTACAGACACCTTCCTTTAAAAAAAAAACACAACCAAGGAAGCTGGTTTACAGTGAAACACAGTAAATGGAAAGCTTCTGATTAACATGTGGGCTGAGCTTTCTTTCAGGATAAGACTTTACTTCAAAAGACTGTGAGGAAATATCCAGTAAGAATTTCCACTGGTATCAAGCTAAAAAGGGTAACAAATTAAGCCTGTATTCAATACTTAGGCTTGGGTCTCAAGCAGAGATTATATCTTTACTATTTGACACCATAAGACATTCCTGGGCATTTCACTTGAGCAGGTAGGCTTTTAAAATATGACAACGGCCTCTGGGACAATTTTGGCCTTGGGTAACTCATACTCTCCATACTCCATATCCTCAAGACACATCTTGCATGTGACTACCCTGTTTGGGAGGCCAAGAAAGTCCAACAGTGTGGGTGTAGACTCTTCTGTCAAACGGTTTTGGTTCTCTGCACACTGAATTTACTCACAGAGACGTAGCCAGCTAGTCCCGTTGAAATGATGGTTGGTTTTGCCCATCATTCCTTTAATGTTTTCTGCAGAAGCTCAGAGACAGCCTATTTTCCAGCCAGAATGTGGAAAGACCATTCCCATCAGCTTCAGTGAGAGATGAATCAGGTCTTGTAGGCAGAAAGCTGTGGACAAGTAAAGCAATGAGGAAAACCAATCTTTTTTCTGTATGAGACTACCAATCCAAGAGTTCTATTCACAGATCACGTAACCTTCCAAAAGTCTGGAGAGGGCTGTCTGAATTGGATTCCAGCCCTCACCCAAAATGCTGCAAACCAGAGTGATTCCCACCTCTGGAGGCACAGTCAAGCCAAAGGCAGCCCCTACACCCAGCAGCTGTTTGGTGACCACTGGTGGGGCAGGGTGGACACTGGGACTGCCCTTGCCTTGGGAGAAAGCCAGCCAGTGGTGAAGGTTCATTTCAGCATGTTTTCCTGGGATTCTGCTAAAAGCTTAACCTTTTCCCAGACAAGAGGGAAGTCTAATTCACACAGTGCTGGGAGCTTTCCTTCACTTCTTAAGGCACACAGTGTATTTTCACAGCTCCTTGTCACATGGCAAGCTTGATATGCAATGACCATAGTGTATGTAAGCCCTTAACTATGTGAAATAGATTAATTAAACTTGTCATTTGTAGATAAAGCACATCAACAGCTACTTGGTTGCACAGTTTTATGAACTCTCTGGTATTTAAATCTGTATGGGAAACATTACTCTNTTAAGATGAATGTTTCTCCTGTTTTCCTATATGATTTTTTTTTTCCTTTTTCTCAGGTGATTTACTCCTCCCAGGGAAGCCTGAAGGGTATGAGGGCAGCAGCCACTGTGAGTACTGATTCCAGTGCTGTCTGGGTTGGTTTGATTGCTTGTTTGTTTTCTTAATAAAAATAAAACTGACTGAAAACAACTATCAAAAATCTTTTCTTGGCAATATGGTGTACAGTAGTCTACAGTCTACAACTGCATCGATGTGACCCACATGCATTTATGGCATGTGGCCACAGCAAGAAGCAGTCTTCCCTCCTTTACCCAGGTTTCATATTTTTATGTGTGGAGGACAACTCCTTTTGACTTCTGGATAAACTGCATTTTGTATGCAGGTATTTTGCTAATCCAGCTGCTTTTACTTCCCTGCAGAGAATTAATTTTTTTTTTTTAACATCATGATGACCTTCTCAACACCTTCAGAGCTCTTTTTTCCTATATTGCAGCACTCCAAAAGCTTCTCAGTTTTAATTCTTGTTCTGCTAGAGGGGTCTTCCTTACTATCAGGAGGTCAATTAAAACTCCAATGCTCCATTTCCCCACAAACATCAAGGGATATTGTGGTAATAACTGGAAGTTTTTGACAGAGCTCTCATTAGCAGCAGCTTCATTAAAATGTTGTTTTTTATTAAAAAAAGACTCTGCAGCTGATATTAGCAAAAAGCATTTTATGCAGAGGAGACAACAATTCTGAAAGAAAAAAGTCCAAATGTGCTAGGTGCAATTTCCACTCTCCTCTAGACATAAAAGGCTGTTCTCTCTGTTTCAGTGTTCTGCTGACTTCCAAAAAACTTTTGTGCAACCCCAGAAAGCACCTGCAACATTGGTGTAACAAAGTCATTGAGTTTTCTCTTTTTGTGTGAAAGATATTTATATATACAAAATCCCCAGCCTCTGTTGCAATATGCATCCCTCCTCTGCTCCCTTTCTTTATCCACAGAGGATGAGAAACCATTACACACCCTCTCCAGCTGCTGTGCTGGGAGAGACACGTGTGAAACACAGGGATCTCTGCTTCTTGAGCAGCAGCCCAACACCAACCTCTCAGTGGATCTAACACAGGACACAGCAGCTAGAGGGACAGATTGCTAATGTCCCCAGCAGCATGCACTGACTGCAAAACAGATTCAGCAGTTGCAGAAAGCTGAAAGGAACTGAGGAAGGAAGGAATTGAAATTAGAGGAACTGTGCTTTTTCCAGTCTTTTCCATGTACTAGAGTAGTGCTATGTATAACAATAGTACATAGCAAATCCCTGAGCAGAAATTAAAATGGCTGATGGAATCCTTGTCACGTCCATGATGATCTTTAATACCCAAATTAATAGCTGGGAAGCCTATCTTGGTAGACAGATACTTAAAAGCTGTCTCTCCCCAAAGAGGCATCCTGCCTCCTCTCTGAGCTAATCCATTCCTGCTAATGGATTTGGCAAATGAGCCTTTATTTGCACCCCAAAAGGGCACTCTCATGGTCCTTCTAAAGACTCTGAAACTTGGTGCAGCTTGCACGTACTCACTTTCAATCCAAGTTTTTGGGACTGATCCCCACATCAGAAACACAGTGTGAAAAGAGGCTGGCTTAAGGCAACATGGGCCAAGGAAAATGTTAACAACAAACTGCTGCTTGTGTTGCTTTTGTTTGTGTTTCCTAAGGATCACAGATAGGGGTTTTTTAATTTGTTAATAATGCTCCTGATTGTGGAGCTCTGGTGCATTGATACATCTAATGTGATTTGGGGGGGTTCCATCCCAGTGTGCCTGAAGCTGCAATGCAATATCCTCTCACTTTCACCATTCAAGGACTGCAACATTGGTTTATGACCTCAGCAGCTTCAGGTTCATCATCCTCTTGAGAAAAGCAAAGGGCAATTCTATCACAAAGAATCACCGCAAGAAACAAGAGGAGCAGCGTGGGGCTGACTGCACCCCGGGCTGTACAGTGAGAGCTTTCAGAGATGGCTGGGAGCTGGACAAGAGAAGGCTCCAGAGAGACCTCACAGCAGCCTTCCAGTACTTGAAAGGGCTTGTAAAAAAGATGGAGAGTGACTTTTTACATGACTAGATAGTGATCGGACAAGGGGGAATGGTTTTAAACTAAAGGAGGAGAGATTTAGATTAGATGTTAGAAGAAATTCTTTACTCATAAGGTAGTGAAGTACTGGAACTTTTAAGTTTGCCCAGAAAAGCCGTGGCTGCCCCATCCCTGGAAGTGATTAAGGCCAGGCTGGATGGGGCTCTTAGCAACCTGGTCAGTGGAAGATGCCCTTGCCCATGGCAGGCAGTTTGGAACTGGATGATCTTTCAGGTCCTTTCCAATTCAATCCATCTGATGATTCTGTAATTCTCTGATTTTCTTTTCTCTCCCCCACCCACTTATTTGTTATTCTCCCTCTTTCTGTGTTAGTGGGTCAGAGAGCCCTTCCAAGCAGTGTCAAGCTGGCCCATGAGTGTGACAGTGCAGGAGGCCCAAGGAGCTGCACTTGCACCAAAGGCAGCCCCAACATTGCCCCCTTTTCACACTCAGTACAGTGCTCTTATAATTGAAAAAATTAGAATGAGTCTGGTAACCTGCTCAGAGCCTGCTTCTGAAAGTTAGTGAGTGCTGACTCAAGACAGCCAAATATTTTCTCATTCTCTGGCTTCTGACTGAGGCAGCTCTGTGCTCCTCAGGAGCTGCTTGGGTTTTACCACCTCAGACTTTTAGGTACAATGCCCTGACAGAAGTCAGTGTAGCAGCCAAGTAACAAGAGGCATAACTATTATTTTCAGGCTTTGCAATCAGTTACTAGATTTTGCTTCTGATACCCAGTCAACAGTGGTATTGTTTTGAGCATTTTGAAGTGTCAGCCATAGCCCTTGCTGGCCAGCTTCTTGTTCTTCAGCACTGGAAATGCATTGGGGCATCTAGAGAAAATCTCTTTTTTCTGCACAGCAGGAGAATATATTGGACTGTGAGGTGGTAGAATTTAATGAATGCAAAAAGAAGAAATAATCTTAGATATTATATTTTAATGTGTTTAAAAGTTGTCTTAACCTGATGGTGTACACAGAAGCCACAGCAATAAACTCTAACATTTCTGATTTCTGTGCTGGTCAGTTTTTGTGTGCATCAGCAGCCAAGCTTCCCAGGCATCTGATCATCTGATCAGGATGGGTCTTTACTAACCCTCCTGTTTATAAAGGGATCTTCCTTTCTTGCCTTCCTGCTCCCTTCCCATGCAAAAATTCATTTAGAAGGTAAAACAGCCAGGATGTCCTTTTACTGTAACTGGATATGGACTTTCTTTGGGCCATTTCCTTCAAAGCTTCCTTAAAATCCTCTTATTCAGAGGAACCAATTCCTGAGGTCATGTTGCCCTGACTTATTTTGCTGTCCTGACCCAGCTAAAGGGAGGATAAAATGAATTCCAGTATATTTATGGCATCTGTAGCAAATCCTGCAGAACAACAAAAAAAATTCTGATAAATATACATGCCATTCTAGCTTCTTGCTATATTCAAATATGTAATGACAGCTGAAAGATATTCTCTGACTGAGAATATTCTAACTGTACTGAGTCTCTTGGCAGCCAGGGGTGGGAAGCACCAATAAGAATCAGCACCCGATCACATGCACCAGGACAGACTCAGCTCCCCATCACATGTGCCACCCTAACAGAGCAGTAAAAGACAGAAGCTCTAATCAGCTGGATTGGTATGTCTAGGCAGTCTCTTGAGGGATGCCAGAGGCTGATGGTGAGATCAGACATCACCAATATCTTCACAGATGCATGCAATTTCTGACAATATGGGCTCTGAAGGCATTGCTTTGGGACATCAGCATGAATGAATCTTGTGGTTAAGCAGGAAAATATAACAAGATGTTTAAGAGCCTCTTTTCCTGCAGATATGAAGAAGCCTGCCTCAGAGTAATCACTTCTCAAAATCAACTGGTGATAGGAATTATTACATTTAGCTTTTGCTTTGTTTAAACCTCATCCTGGGAAAGAGTAAGAGGATTTGGATAAAAACCTAAACCTAATTAATCTTTTAGGTTTTATGTTTCCTTAATTTGACTTTATTTTTAGTGTATTTTACAAATGAGATTCTTTTATCTAGGGAAGCCAAGTTTACATTATTTTGCTGTCCCAATTTGCAAGAATTGCCAAGGCTGGATGAGGCAGTCCCCAGGTCTGTAATGTCATTCAGTTGTAGCAGGTTTTACAGTATTCACCCTGAAGCACATACTGCTCATGGCATTTGACTGCTCTAAAGTATCACACTTGGAATTGCCCAAAAGAGAGCACTTTTGACTTTAAAAAGGGGCTCTATAACTATTCTCTCTGCCTCAGCTCTTTGCTGAATGGGTTCTTTTCTTTCTCATATGGTGAAGACAATGTTTAGCCGTTGAAGTAACTCACCATGCACCACATTTGGATGCAATATTCACTAAATCCTGAGGTAAACAAATTCCCAGGTAAGGAATAGAACATTTCTTAAACACCTACATACACACGGGTACTGATACTTTTCCAAAGATCTAAAACCAAGCCAGGATATAACAGGAAGGCACCAAAACCATGGCAAAATTATTAAAATACAGCAGCAAGAGCACGTGGCCCCTGCTGACACCCTGTCTGTGCTTGTGACTGGTAATGTCCATGGACACGTGGCTGCCTCACCTCCAGCACGTTCATTAGCATATGCACATTCACATGGCTTGTATAATTTTATCCTATTCAGTACAAATTGTCCTCCTGTTCCCTTGTACCCTTGTGTGCACGGAGGCGTCACCACAGAGCTGGCAAGAGGCAGGTCCAGAGCCTGTGCCAGCCATGTCTCTGCTGCTGGTGGGCAATGGGCAGAAAAAAATGTAATATACTGAAGGAAAGGAATAACAACGGGTACATGCACCATCACGCTTTCCAGCAGCAAGAAGCATTTGTTTTTCAGTTTGTTTTCTAGTTGCTTACAGCAAACACAGCATCACATGCACCCTTTTCTCATCTGCTGCTATTTGCAGCAATGGAAGCCTTCAGGTGCTCTGCAGCACCTTGTACTCAAATTTATTAAGGGTTTGCTCTTGCTGTAGAGGGCCCATCATTAGCTCATTCAACACAAGTTGTCACAGACTTTAATTAATTTAATTGAATACATTTTATTTTATCTTACTGCCTCCTGTGATTCTTAATCAAAAGACAGCTTCTGTGCTCTCTGAGGTGGTGCATACCTTCAAAACTAGCATTTAGGAAAAAACCCACAACACTTCCAAATGGTTGCATCGTGTTTTACTGAAAATCGTTAGAGACATGTTTCAGTCCTTCTAAACTGGGCTGCTGCTGGACCAGCTCTGCAGACATCCTGTATCTGTGCATACCCTGTCACAAGAATACCAGCCATCAGCTGACACTGTTTTCATTAAGAAGTTTGAAAAGCTGCCGTTTTTTCTCTCTGCTTCGAAGAGAACTCAGATGAGCAGAAGCCAAGCAGTAAATCTCAAAAAAGGGCATTGTCTAAAGCATCACAGTAACCCCTGTGCTAACAGTGAATACCTGATGGAGGTAGTTAATTCCCAGATGAGCCCAAATCAATAAGTCAAGGATGAGATTTGTGAGCATCAACAGTCTCCTTCCACCAGTGGCTGCAGCACAGCAAGGGGCAGGAGGAGGGCTCTGAGCAGCGCTGGTCTGGAATACGCTTCCTAAATTTCATCCTTATCTATGCCTCTCACTGCAGCAGGAACACTCATGGCACCGGCCAGCTGAAACAGAACGCACAAAGAAAACAGAATCTTTCCCTAAGCAATGGGTCTGCATCCTCCCTCAGCAGTCTGTGGCTATGGAAATTATGAGAGCTGTGACAATGTTTTTTCAGAAATGTTTTTCTCCAGAGCCAGCACTGGAACAAACTGATACTCAGTTTTCCACAAAACCTCCATTGATTTCAATGGTCCAGATTCAACAAAGTGCCTACGTATGCCCTTAATTTTGGCCTATTCTGTACCCTAGTAAAACAACTGGAGAGGGAATATTTCTGCCCCATAGAAATCAAACCTTTCCCAATCTTGCTCTGCAGATGACTGTGTTTGTGGGCAGTTTGATTGGCCAGAGTCTGAACACAAGGAAAGTATAGAGCATTTTCAGCTGGAGCCAGCAGCTGAACAACACAAGGATAGATGATGGGGTGCTGAATAATGTATGCTGAAAGAAGAATGGAAGTGAAATATTGGGTGCTCAGCACTTATTTAAATTTTAAAAAATCTTATTAAAAAGCAGGGAAAGAATGTAGAAAAGATATAGAGAAAATATGAGTCCACATTTTTATGTCAACATCAATGGCAACATTTCTTAAGCTATTTATAGTGATGTTTAAGACTAAAACTCCTTGACATTATTTCAAACAAACAGACAGGCCAATCAAACTGACAACAGGAGCTATAGAAGCAGTTTGCTAGGAAAAAACCCACTCATTATATGTCTTTGTATAAACACAATCCAGTTATATGAACTTAATACAGGGAGAAAACCTTTAGAAAGAAACCATTTTAATTTGAAAAGCAACTGTGTCACATAAGTCCCACTTCCAAATGACTGCAAGTGCCTTTCTGTCAAGATTTATAATTTTCAAGGATTTTTAGTACTATTAGATTTGTTCTTCATCCAGACAAGTGATCCCCTTCCTGAGAGAGCACAAGCAGAAATCAGCCAAAGATCTTGCTGGTTTAAAAGGACAGCAGTTTTGATAAGGTTCAGCACTATTTCAATTAACACTGGTTTTCTGAAAAGGGTCCTGGATATGAGCACTGTGAGCAGAATGAGTGTCCCAGCACCAGGCATTCAAATGTTGCCATCCACCTGACACTCACACACCGATCTGAGCATTACTTTGCTGGCTCCCCTTCTGCAGCTGTGTGATGACACACTAATTGGGGGAGGTATAACATCAAAATATGTGAGCTGCACATCAAATCTTGATGCTTGAAGCACCGAAATAATGGTCTCCTTTTCAAGCAGAGACACCAAAGTCCTGCTGAACCACTGCAGTGTTGGAGGAGGTAAGAGTGTGGCAGAGCTTCCATCCTTTTCCACACAGCAGCTCTGCAGTTGGTCTTCTCAGACGCTTTGAGATTAAGAAGGAACTTGTGGAAGGAGAATTGAGGTGGGGCTGCAGTCACTTAGATTTAATCTGACTTTTGGTATGCAACACTAAAATGTTAAGATAATAGAGTTTGTGCTTTTTTTTTCCTCTCTAAAATTCAGGTAAGTTGCCTTGGTTTCACATTTTTTCTCATTCAGCCAGGTTCTTCACTGTGAGGTAAGAAGTTGACTTGACTCTGTGAATTGAAAGGCTGGAATTTCTTTCTCTCTGTAAGTGAATGTCTCACCAGTTGCAAAACCAGGTGAAGGCCATGGCAGCCCCCCGAGGGCACGGCAGGACTGACAGCAGCCCTGCCAGCAGCACTGAACTCACAGGTGACTCTGCTGTGACACATACAGCTGTCCAGGCACTGAACTACTGACATTCATGGGGGAACCTGTGAATAGAAATACTTGACAATTATGAATTTTGTGCATTTAGGCTCTGTTTACTCAACTTGTTCTTAAATCAAGTTTCAGATTGGAAAAATGTGCCAATACTGTTACTTTTGTCATTTAACACATTGTGACTTAAGAACATTGAAAAATCTCCAGGGCGCATGTCATGCCAATTAGGTGCTTTCAACAGTTGAATACATCTGAATAATAAATTAATTTACAACCTCCATGTGTGTTTTGGAAATAGGATGACATGAGACCATACTGATGTTTATTTATACACCTAATGTAAGAAAAAACCCCAACTTTTCCCACAGCAAAGTCCAGCCATACCCATTTCTTGTACATGCTTGAAGGAACTGGAAGTCTCTTAGAGAGATTAACTGGTTTGAGATAAACTCTTGTTCAAAACTCTATGGTAGAAAAGACAGACACGTGAATTATAACATGTCCTCTTTCCAATTTGAATTAACCTATGTTCCTTTATTTTAGTTTCTGGTTTTTGTTTGGTTTTTTTTTTTTTTGCTTTCACTGAAAAGCCATAGGAAAAAACCAGTCTTTAATAAAACTTGTGATGATTTGTTATTTATACTATATGAATATATTAATGTTTGTTGAAATCACTGTCTCTGCAGATAAATGAGTCCAACAACTGTATTCTTGGCTCAGGACAGTACAGAAATTCTTTACACATGTATACACAGTGATAAGATGAACATTTTCCTACTTTGTTTCCCCAATATTTGACAATTCTGAAGGCATGAAAATAAAACTTTGAGCACTGCACTCACAGACTAAGTAAATAAAGCCTAGGGGAAATCTTGACTCCCTTACAGTTGTTGTGTTATAACCTCTCCTGACTCACCTGATCACTCTTTGTCATAACCTTATATTTAATTATGAGCCAAATAATTACTTTGCACTAAGCATTGCACAAACTTCATATTAATCAATTTAGGGCATTAGAAGCAATTCCTGTTGAATCCCTATTTATCAAAGTTACCATAAATAAAAAGCACCTTAAAACACTGGCAGAAATTAAGGAAGCCTGGAGGCAGTCTGCTCTGCAGCTGTGCATGCAGCCCTGCTGGTTTCTGCCAGCTCTGAGGTGTCCCCTGGTGGTTATAACAGTAGCAGGACCAGGCACTAACTGGCCAAATCTTTCCTGAGAGATCAGATCAAATGCCCCAAAATGCAGAAAATGGGTCTGTTTAGATGTAGGTAAAACATTAAGAGATTTCAATTAAACAACAACAACAACAAAACTGAAAAAGCTTTTATATCATGATTTTTTTTTCTTTCTTTGTTGCATGGGGAGTTGCCCACCCCTGTGGGTTTTCTGTGCCATCTAACACATCCCTTGCACTGTCAGTGTGATAACCTCCTCCTTTTCTGAGTCACATTACACCTGCTTTGGTTATACTTTGCTTTAGTATAGGAAGTAATGGCAAATACTCTGTGCCCTGCAACGTTTAGGTGTTTGCAGTATAATGCAAACCCCACTCACACCACACAATGAGCACTCCCTGGAATAGTTTGCAAGAGTTATGGTGCTCCCTTCTGAACCTGCGTTCCTCAAAATATTTCCTTGCAGACGCTAAACTTTATGATCTTGCCTTTTGGCACATCCTGTGCAAAGCTATGCTTATTCAAACACAAACTTTTTACTGCACTATTGATGCTCAAAACTGTAAGAACAAACATAATATAACCCTTAGTGCAGCAGAGGAATTGCAGGTCAGAGATGTGAAGCCCAGTCTCACTGATTCTTATTACAGAGAAAATCTCTGTAGGGTAAACATTGTCTGGGTTAAAAGCAGAGATGAAATGTGAACAGAAAGACAGAATAAATCAGCATCTTAGAAATACTTGACAATGTGACCCTTGCTCTGTTTATTCTGTTGACATTTGGTTCCTCACCTCTTAACTGCAAATATGCATCTGAGGCTTGAGGGGATAATAGGATGAAAGGTTTTGATTTGAGCTCACATGGTATGGCATGCCAAGAGAAATACAGCACTCAGGTCATCCATCTCAAATTAGTGCCAATAAAACTTTTATGTACTTTCTCTGAGGCTTGTATGATGCTCTCATGCCAGTGCTAGTGAAGAACCATATAGCATCAAGTACCTACATCACACTGCCATGATTCTGTCTCTGGTTCAGATGTTTTGGGTACTACTGCCCTGGAAGCCACAAAAAGGATGTACCAAATCAAAATGTAGAGAGCTATGAATATTTTGAAGGTATTATTGAAGCCAATTTTTTTTTATCTCTCTGCTTAAAAACCAAATATTTTTATTTGTCCCAGGCCATGTTTTCCCAATCGTGCGACACACCAAAGAGGGTCTCCAATAAAGGAAATCTCTATTTTCCAGTGGTGGAAAGCAAAACATGCAGTGGTGCTTCACTACATTGTTGTGAGTGGCACTGGGACAGACTGACATCGAGGTGCAGCCTTACCTCAGCCCACCTGCAAACCCAAGGCACCAGTTCTGCCCTGCTGCTGTTCAGAGATGCCTGACCAGGAGCAAGGAGTCTGGGGAGGCCACAGGCAGCAGTGTCCCTCTGCCACTGGACATTCAGGCATAATCCTAACAACCCTTTACTAGTCTTAAAGGAATAGTTTTGAGCATGAGAACATACTGACTTTAACAGCTACACAGACATTTTTAGAATTAGGAAAAAATGCTATATATTACATAGAGAAACTGAAAATATCTCTGGTAGTTGTACTTGAAACCTTGTGCATTTTAAAACTTTTTTTTTAATAGCGACAGACTGAATATTGCTTTTTTAAATGTGGGGAAAGAAAGTGATATGAGAGAAAGAGAAAAAAAATGTAAAATCAGTAATGAAAAGAGGCTGTTTCAATGTGCTGAGTCCTTGAAAATTAGAGTTAATTCCAGAGAAAAGGAGTCACAGGTAAAGGGCAGGTGCATAAATCATTAGCACATTAATCTATGCAATAACTTCATATTTACTGTAGCTGTCTAAGGAAGCTTAATTTATTCTCCTTTTGCTCACAGAATAACAGTTTCAGGCAGAGGTCTTTCTAATCAGTTATCTGCATTTGGTTTAACTTTTCCAGGAATACACTCCCTGATACAAAATGGCCAACCCCATTTCTCCTCCATTTTTAATACACTTTTTTCCAAAGAAAACTTGTCTCTGTGAAAAGATCACCCAGCAGGGATCCAAAACAATGAAAATACTACTGAGCTGTCAGGCTTAACACCCTCCTTTGGTATTTCCCATTTCATCCTCCCCCAGCTGTTTTCCCCAGTGGTGTAATGAATAGGCCAATTGATTTTGCTTTTAGTACAAGTTCCTTGTGACTGCTATTTTGAAGTATGAATTGGTCACTGAAACCCAAGGTCATCATCCTGCCTAGAGGTCCTTCCTCTAGCTAATGTTGCCAGACTTAAATGTCTTTTTCAGATGCATTTAGTAAGCTTTAGCATTTGCACCAAAAATTTCAAGACTCGAGGCTTGCTTTGAGTTGTCATTATTGTTGATTTTAAGCTTAAGTCACTGTGATCCAGCTGTTTCAGGGAATTAAGGGAAAGTGTTGGTTGTAAAAAAAAAAGGAAGTATGACAGAAAGGGTCATGCTTGTGTCAGCAGCGTGTTCTGATCACTGTCAGGAAAATCTACCCACTCAAGTGTTGTAAGTGGTGAGCATTAAAACAGCAGAGTTTGTTCATAGCTGATAAAGACTCATTAGAGGGTTGACAGTGAATTTTCCAAACATGAGTTAAACATTTCTGAACAGTCCATGGCAGCAACTAATTAAACTTTTAAGAAGTGGAAGAAGGCAAGAAGGAAAGATAGAAAAACAGAGGTAGAGAAGAAAGATCTGGGTCACCACCAGGGTTCCAGTGCTGTCTCTGGTCCAGTTCCTCTGGATGGTGGGTACACACACAGCCCCCTCAGTTCTGCTACTTGTAGCACATGCACATTTTGTTATTCTTGAACCTGGAAAGGGGTTGGGAGCTGTTGTGGTTTAAATTCCTCTCCTACCTGTCGGAGAGGCAAATGCAATGCTGTCTCAAACTTGTTTTTAGAGATAGTTACCAAGGAAGCTGGTCCCCAAAAACGCTATCCTACCTCCACAAGACCCTCTTTTCTAACCCCACTTTGTCTCATTGGTATGGCAACATTCCCTTTCTCTTCTATGAAGTGTTTGAGACATTAATTCCATCAAGTTTATGTTAACTCTTTCAGGTTTTCAGTCTCTCACAAGTAGCACACCCATGATGACCCAGCATGCCCAGTTTCACTTGACACCATACAGCTGAGAACTCCTGAGTCTCAGTCTACTATCAGATTTTCTTTTATTGAAGAGAAACTATTTTTTACAAGGAGTCAGAAACATCAAGTAAACCTGAAAGAAAAATAAAACACAGAAGAGAGTTGGGGAACATACAGACTGCATAAATGCTTTACATCTTGCCTTGGATTCCACTTCAATTCATGGGAAACCGTGCTACAGCCTCAAGGTGTCAGGGAAAAGGGAACAAACTCTGCAACTACATGTATGATTCCTCATAAAAGGGAGAATTCTTGCTCCAGAAGCTGATCCAGCATACTGATGTGGTCCAGCAGGACGAGGCAGCCAGACAGCACTGGCAGCTTACAGAGCTTTTCAGAGTTTGGCACTCTGATTTCTGTCAAGAGACTGCTTAAATTAGGGGTGAGCACACATGAAGCTCTTCAGAGGTGCACAGCACAAAAAGCATTGCCAGCACCTTTTCACAGAAAAACACAGACAGCACATTAGGACTGGGGAATGATCCTCTTGTCTGGCTCAGGAAATTCAGATTGTACTCTCACTTATTGCTTTCTGCACTCAGTGGCTTCTCACCTGTGAAACTGAGGCAATGCTGCCTTTTGGCAATGTGCTTTCCACGTGAAACTGCTGCCAAAGAGCAAGTGATTATTATTTATTGCTACTCACAGTTGATACACCTAAATTGGGGAACCTAAGAAATGAACACATGGATGTGTGGCCAAGGAGAAAGCTAAACTGCACCCTGTTTGGACCTTCATTCCTGATATGGGGCTCGGGAGATGTGGCCAAACACTCATCCAGTTTCAGAAGAGTCTGTGTAGCAACTGGCCTCAGCCTTCCTCCCTGATAATTGAGACATTTTTCAGAACTGAATTTCTACAAATGAGTGGAACTTCTCCAAGAGTACCAATTTGTCTCCAAATGCTCAGAATTGGATACATGCTAGAAATGCAAGTTGTGTTTACTTTCCACTGCTAACATAGACAAATCAGAAGCTCAAAGAAAAATGCTTTCCCATGTTAGGCTTTTTCCTTAATCTTGTTCTGAAAGAACAGATATACAAATGATTTTACACACCTCTACTGAAAATGTCTGAAAAATGTCATTGCATGCCACCATTTCTGTCAGAAGCACCCAGGTAGCAGAGGATGGATGATTTATGTGATGTACTGCACTGACACAGATTGCAAAGCACATAGCACAAACATCAGTTTAACAAAGGATGTTAAAACTATCTTCTAATACAGTTTTCAGGTGAGACCATGTATAAGACAGCTAAATAGAAAAAAAAAATCAAAAAAAGGTAAAGTGAAGGCAGGTAATAGGCAAAATTCTTTTTTTACTTAATGTTTTTAATTTAGTAATTCAAGACCCATGTGCTTCTTAAAACACAGTATAAAATCTATAAAAGCAGCTAAAGCAGTCATCCAAACTCTGTTTTCACGTCTACAGCACACAGCTAGTGCTGAAGGTCACTGCAGGCTTACAGCCACTGGCTCTGGGAGGGGGATTTGCTTAATGAGACCAACTACTGGACTATCCATTGATTCTAATGCTTTTCAGTTCATAACTCCTTTCACTGAAATGAACTTTCTGAAGACAGGGTGAGGATATTCTTTTTCAAGATCTGACATTTACTCTTCTCCTCTTGCAATCACCGAAGTAATCTCTCAGTGGAGATCACAACAATACCCGACTGGATAACCCAGCACTTCCTGCCGCCCTCTTCATTTTCTAATTTGTTTTTGCACACACCTGAACTCAAAAAGGTCAGCTCATGAACACTGCACACTCCTTTTGCTCTTCAGAGCTAGGCAGGTTCAGAGTGCTGAGCACAGGTTGAAAATGGGCAAATGTGAGCTGCATTGCAGCTGCATGGGGCAGCTGGGCATTTGTCCCCTCTGATGTCACCACAGCCCCCCAGGGACAGCTTGGGCTCTGGATGGAACTCAGGTGGAACTCACATAGAACCAGAGAGTTGATAACCTTTGGAAGAAGGGACAGCCACTTGAGAAGACCACACAGCCTTTGTGGTGTTGGGCAGAGAGGAAATCAAAGGGCCAATGTCTGACTGGAGGTTAATTTGGCCAGTGTCCTAAAAAGACAATAACAACTGTTTCCATAACTACATTAGCAACAAAAGGAGGGCTCAGGAGAACCTTCAGCCTTTACTGGATGGGGGAAAAGTGACAGTGACAAAGGAGGAGGAGGAAGGCAGTGAGGTACTTAATGTAAGACCTGCTACAGTACCCTGATCCCCTCCCAGGACAAGAGGACCCACTCAGCAGATAAGAGAAAGGCTGGGCATCTCGATTCCCTGGAGTTTAGCCTAGTCTTTAACAGCAACCTCCTGGAGAAACTGACTGCTCATGGTGTGCTCTTTGCTGGGTAAAACACCAGCGTGGTGGGGAATGGAGCCACATCCAGCTGGAGGCAGACACCAGGGATGTTCCCCAGGGCTCAGCATCGGGACTGTTTTATGAGGAGTGACTGAGGGAGCATGAGGGGTTTAATCTGGAGAAGAACAAGCTCAGGGGTGATCTCACTGCTCTTTACACCTTGCTGAGGAGGGGAGGTGGAGAGGGAGGTGCTGATCTCTTTTCCCTGGGACTCAGGATGCATGGGAACACTCCACCTGTTCCTCTCTGCTGCTCCATCCTCATCATATTTGTCCCCTGCTCTGGCATGGGGCCCCTTCCAAGGGCTGTAGTTTTTAAAACTAAACCTGCTGCCTCAGGGGCAGGTTGTGGCACACTGCATGTGCCACACGTTCTTCAGGAAATGTCCATGTGCTCCAGCATGGGAGTTCTGTGGCAGATGCACAGATCCCTACTCTGGTGCTGGGAGCACCTCATCTTCCTCCTCCTCCTGCTTCTCCTCATCCTGCTCTCAGGTTGCTGTTGGCAGGGCTGTCCCTGACAGTTCTTTCCTCCCTCCTTGCTCCCCCTTGCAGCATTTTCCCTCTTCTCCCAGGCCTCCCCTGCAGCCCCACCTCTGCCAGGCTTGGACACCTGGGCCAAAGACACAGCTCTGCCTGTGCCAAGAGGGACTTCTCAGCAGCCTGGGAGAGGCAGGCAGTGCTCCCACTTTGGAAGGGGAGTGCAGGGAGAAAAGCAGGAGGTCTGTGTGCACAAGGGGGTCACCCAGCACTCATCAAACTGTGTCCAGATGTGGCTGAGGCTTCAGCTATGGGTCAAGATCTGATGATCAGAAATAGGTGACACAATGGCCTCTGCAGGCCTTTGGGTGTTCCAGTTGATGGGACCATCCACCTAAAAGGAGCAGCTTGAAGGGAAACAGGAGATCCCCATGTTGGAACTGCTGATTTCAACAGCACATGCTGGAGCATATCCAGAGAAGGGCAACAAGGCTGGTGAAGGCTCTAGAACACAAGTCCTGCAAGGAGCAGCTGAGGGAGCTGGGGGTGTTCAGCCTGGAGAAAAGGAGGCTCAGGGAAGACCTTATCATATGCTACCTCATCTTCCTCCTCCTGCTCCTGCTCCTCCTCCTCGTCCTGCCCTCAGGTTGCTGTTGGCAGGGCTGTTCCTCACACTTCTTTCCCTGAAAGGAGGGTGTAGCCTGGTGGGGGTCAGTGTCTTCTCCCAGGCCACCAGTGACAGAACAAGAGGACATATTCCTAAAGTGCACCAGGGGAGGTTTAGGCTGGACATTAGGAAAAAGTTCTTCACAGAAAGAGTCATTGGACATTGGGGTGGGCTGCCCAGGGAGGTGGGGGAGTCAGCAGCCCTGGAGGTGTTTAAGAAAAGACTGGATGTGGTACTTAGTGCCATGGTATATTCGAGAAGGTGGTGTTAGGTTAGACAATCTTTGTCTGACTTCTACTCTGTCAACAAGGAGTTAATTTTCTGCTGAGTCTCGAGGACCAATTAAAAATGGACAAATTGGAACAAAATGTGGGTGGAGAGGGGGGGTTTGCAGAGATAGGGCAGCATTTTTCTCTGAGGCCAGGAAAGGAAGGAAAGCAGCTGAATTATGACTGTTATTGAGGCAGGAGCAAAAAGAGTTACAGGAAGAAAACGAGAAAAAAACAAAAATTGGGAAAAAAGATAGGGATGATGCTGAAGGAGACTGCTAATCTCCCAGCACTGCCCGGATTAAAAATCTAATTACATCTCCTGAAGGAAATGGAAATGGAAATACAGAGGGTGATGCCTGTGATAAGGAACTAGGGGAAAATGATCCTATATCTCTTTCAAATCCACCCTGCCATGTGCATGAAGCCAGAGCCACTACAAAATGTTGGGGTGGATGGGGACAGCAGAAAATTACCCAATTCAAGCCAACTCAGGTGGCTGATTTGCAGGAGCCCTAAGCCAGGCAGGACTGAAGTCCAGCAAATGGAAACCTAGCAATGCAGACATAATAACAGCCCATACATTCAGATTCCAGTTGGTTCCTGTCACCATAAGATTTCTAATAACAGATACAGGAGAACAACACTCAATATTAATGCAGCAGGATGCTGAGAAGTTGGGTGTATGATCCAGATGGCAAAGAGTTAAAATCACTGGAGTAAATGGAGCAGGTGTTACCAGCTGAACTGCAAACTTATGGCTCCTGGGTGACAGCAGATGTCTGCCACCCACTTTGCAATTCAAGATCACAATGAAAACACTTTGGTTTTCAATGTTCTGAACTATGGGACCTGGAATCTGCTGGACAGCACTGTGTGGTCCTTGGGTTTGATGTTAATTATGACATTAAAAGAAATCCAGAGGCTGCAGTGCACCTGCTCCATGGGGTGTCTGTACTCCCTGGTTCAAGGACTGCTGGAGTATCACAGTGCTGGATTTTGTTGTGGTGCAAGACAGAATTCCTAAACTTGACTTGGCCCCACTAACAGCTGCAGTACCAGCACTGCAAACCTAACAGGCACAATAAAAGCAGCCAAGTGCTGGGGCATTGATGAGGTGGTACCAGAGTGCAACACAAGCTGTAAAAAATGCCTTGTCTCTGAGAATTCCTTGTTAAACCTGAGATGACAGACAGAAGCAGTCACTAGAGGGAGACAGTGCAATTTCATAGAACAACTCCAGAAAACTTTTCAGTTGGAAAATTAATGAAAAGCCAGAAAATCCATGCCTGTGGGTCTCATGGGTTAATTCACTGGTATTACGTTGCCTAGTGAACTCAGAACTACAGGATCAACAGCAATATTTGCCCATGTTGGAAGAAGATAATAGATATTATGGAAAAAAAGAACTAGCCTGTCCATTTTTCTGTCACAAATAGTATTCACTTTTAAAATGCTTTTTCTGAGAGGCTAAGAGAAAAGATTGTCATAGTCTTTGTACCTGTGTGTCTATTGCATGACTAAAAATTCTTCTACCTCAAGTGACAATTCCTTTTATTTTGCTTTTTTAGCCTCTGAATTCATTACTGTTCATTTAACCATGAAGAAATTAAAGGTTCTGGTATACGTTTCCCTAACCCCTACTGACTTCAGATCTATGAAGCACTTAGAGATGTACAAATTTATTTGAAAGTGAGAGACAAGCTTCTTCAGGAACAAAACTTTGTGACCCACTAGGAATTAAGGAAACATGATGAGGCAGTGATAGAAATATATTTGTTATGTATTGGATTTAAAATACATTAAATTTTAAGTTTTAAGGTTGAGGCAGGAAAGTTTACAAATTCACAAACTGCAGTTGTTCCTCTTCTTCATTCTCAATTCCTCCCTGTAGCTCTCTGTTTCATCCCTTTCCCCACTCTTCTTTGCCTTATGTTGCCTGTGTCAGCATCATCGATGACCGAAGGTTCAGCCTTGTGCACATATCCAGTTACAGACTGATCAGATGAGTCTAATCAAAGATGCTAAGAGAGGGGCAGCACAAATGATGACCATTTCACAAACAGCTTCATTAAGACTAAGACCTGGATAAAGCAAATTGCTCGCTGGATTCTTTGCCAAGAGTTCCTGGGTCAGTGAAGTCAACAGGTTTAACAGTAATGAGGAAATGCTGACAAAACACTGAGTGAGGATTGGCAGTAAAATACAGCCCTTGATAGGGACTATAAAAGGATTGAAGATATATCTGCCTCCAGGACCCCCTCACACTTCTCAAAGGTTTTTCCAATAAAGAAAATTCCTATTAGTTTAGCTGTGCTGACTTAAAAACATCCTTCCATGAGATAGTTGTTTATGCTAATCTAATCACCATTATTCATTTACAGCAGTATTTACACTGGGGGCTACCTAGCATGGCTATTTCAGTTTTTATTAAAATAATAACTAAAGCCTGATTTTAGATGGACCTAGAAGGATGCAAAATCAGCACTGGATGCACAAGATGCCAGTCCAATACAAGACATTTGCAAGATGCTTTACCAATATCTATGATGAGTGTCATTTATGGAGCAAATGCTGCTGCCCAAGGCCTGCTTTCTATTTGTCTTTTAGATCCTTTTGAGAAAAAAACTAAAGCATGATCAGCATTAAACTATTTTGTGTTCTGAGTCTTCAGGGGAAATAATAATTCTACATGCTTCTCCTTCTGCCACTCATGATAGCACTGAAAACATCATCCTTGCTAGCTCTGCTTGCAGCCTCCAAGGGCTGCCCTTGAGTGTGACAAAGAATGTCTGTTGTTTTCCTTTACTAAAATCAGAGGTTTACTTTTATTGTTAAAACTTTAAGAAAAAAACCCCTTATCCTCTCTTCAATCCTTCCATCTGCTTAAATCTTATCCAAATGACAAAGGTAATTACATACATTACAGACAGTGAAAAGTGGTGTATTCATTTACTCAGGGCTGAAAATGAAGGGAATGAATATTCAAAGCAGTGTGATGTACCACTGTGCTAGGAAAAAAAAAACATAGCAGCAAACTGAATTAACTGTTTATTGGCAGCATCTTTGAACTGCATCTGGCTTTTATGAGAAATAATGTCACTTGCCACCTAGTTCTCACTGATGACAGCAACCAGATGGAAGAGTGGACTGCCAGCTCCTGCTTTTCACCAGAATCACACAGAGGAGTCTCCCTCCTAAATTCACAGGATCTGGACAGATTCTGTAAGAATGAACAACATTTCTTGTGGAAACAGTTTCTGCTAAATTGGGTTTAGATGCACTTCTGCCTCAAACCCATGCATTACACCTTCTCAATATATTTTAAAAATTCAAAGAAAAAGCACAATTCAGAAGCCCTACAGCCTTAGTGGTTTGGTTTTTTTTCCTCAAATCCTTGCCCCTTGTCACAATATTCTGCATTTTTTTTAGTTTGGGAGACCACTGTGGTGCTGCCTTGGATGGAGAGGTGAATTCACCTGCCTGATCCAACACACAGAGCATGAAGGCTCTGTGATGATGGATGTGATTTTTAAAAGAAAAAAGGTCAGCTAAACCACAAGTGAGTGGTACACTCCTGAAGCAGTAAGGATTGAAAACCCTCTGCAAAACAGATCTTTCTTGTCTCCAAGGAAGGATCTCTTGTTTTTTTCTCCTTGAGCTCTGATTTGTGGTTTTGCTCGAGGGAAGAAGTGAAGAGAGGCTGCTTGAATCATTTCAACTAACTGGTTTCCATGCCTTTAGAGCTGCCAGAACAGGCTTCTGTGCCATTTCCAGGACTCTGCCTGTACATACTATACACCAAAAATTCTTCAGATGGAAAAGCAGGTCAGATTTGGGTAAGAAATTTCATGAAGTTCCTAAAGAAGATGAACTAGCTGTCCAGATTAGTGTGCAATCCGCAGATTATTCAGGCTTTTGGCTCTGCTCCTGTTTCCATCCTTTTAAAGCCCCTCTCCTCATGGGTGCTTCTTTTGCACAGTAATAAAATTTTACTCACAGAAATGCTTTCAATGTTTATTTCAGAGTAACCTTACTGGATTTACTTACTTTTGGGCAATTACTTCAGGCACTTCAAAATATTGTTAATAACTCAGATAAGTAGCAAGAAAAATGCACCATTTATTTATATTCACTTGCTACTCCCAACTTAATTCAAGGTGTCATCTACAGATAAAAACTATTGTCACTAATATTATACTTTCTGTGTGACACAGCAGACATTTGGAGAGATCATTAGGCTGCCAGTCTCTGTATCCCATGTTAATTCTAGCTTTTTATTGTTTCTGAATGCCATTCATTTATTACTGTGGATGCAATTTCTGAAAATGCATTAGTGTTGGAAATCCCTAGATTGTTGTAAATTAGGGAATAATCATTTTATTTTCCAATAGGTGTTATTTGAATGTCACTACAAACCTCTATATCCCTGTTGCAAACTGCAACATATTTTTCTCCTTGTTATTTGAAGGTATTCATCCAAAATTCCATGCTACCAAACATTAAGTTGTTAAAAAAACAGTCCGGTTTTCTTCTACCACAATGTTTTGTTTAGTCATTGTAATGACTATTCATATCCTTCCCTAATTACCATTATACTAACATGGCCTCATATCCTCACTGCTAATGCTCCAACTACCACATGCAGAACGGCTGCTCTCACCAACAGGTAGTTACACTGCTTTGTTGGAAATTGTTGTGCTCAGAATTGCCCTTGACCACTTCAAAGCTATTAAAATGAGGCATCAATCTAGCTTTTACCAGAAGTGCTTCTGAAGTGTTTCTTTTTCTAAATTGTTTCTTTTCTCTTCTGGTTCTTCCTGAGTGTGACATTAAAAGCAACGAAGCAGCATCTGTTCTGCAGTATCTGCTGCCCTCTGATGGGTGCAGTGATTGAGCAGCTCTGGGAACTCACTGATTTTACTGTGTTGAGCGTGTTCCACGTGACGGATTGAAGCCCCTTTTTCTGCACCTCAAGTGAATATTAAGCAAATACAAGCGAATACATGAGTTGCTGTTTATGCCCTCTCTTTCTCAGGTGGTCATTTGTATTTATGTAAAGGAAAGGAAAAGAAAATATAGCTACTCATTTCTTTAAGAGAGAAGGGAAAAGAAAGAAAAAATAAGAGATTTTAGGTTTCAGTTTTGGCATGGTTTTTACTCATACTTCAGCTTAAGTGTGTGGCCTCTCTGAAATCAATCTAAACATGGTGCGCCATGAGATTAAACACTGTATGCTTGCTCTCCATCATAGTGCAACTTAGCAGTTTCAAGCTGCCCTTATTAGGTTTGAAGCCTCCCAAAGACACTCTTTTTGCCACACCTTGTCAGATGGATCTTCCTTAAATATCTCCCATGCAAAACCATGATATTCCTGCTTTAAAGTCCTTGCTCCTCCTAATTGCATGTGTGGTAGGAGCCAAACTCCTGTCTGCAACACGAGCCTTGCACCAAGTGTTGATCCACTGAAGGCTCCCACTCCTGCCCAAACATTTCCCTCCCCCTGAAAGGGCTGAGAACTCCACTCATGCCCCCTTCTGCACCATATTGGTAGTTACTGCTGGTAAGAACCCACTTTTTTTTTTCAAAAGCGACAGACATTTTGCTGCATCCTCTACCAAGTCATGTGTATAAACTCCTTCATTAAAAGACTGGGTGCCAAAACCAAAAAAAAAAATATCTGTAACACTAGTGGCAAATTTCATAAGCATCAGCAAAGACAACAGTACGTTAAACATGATCTTAATTTGTGACATGCCTTTGAAGCTATGCTACATGCTGAGAATGCTGACACCATATACATGGCATGTTCTGTGCCCTCATCTGCACTGCCCTGCATACAACATCAATGGGCAATCTTGCTCAGAACTGAGAGAATCCAAATCTAAACCAAGTCAAATACATATATTGACTCATATCACTGATGGAAATTATCAGGGTAAGAAAGTTTAGAACAGCAAGATGTTTTCCTTCAAAATAAATAAAGTAAACTTCCATGGTTTATTTTTAACGGATTTTCGTTCTCTTGAAGGACTTCAAAGAAGGATTTCCAGTGAAATCTCCTGTTTACTCTCATGTCACACATACACTTGACAAAATGAAGTCAAGATTTCTCTCTGTGACTCATTACAGTAGCCAAGCCTTGGTTCTAATTATGACAGGTACAGTACTTGCTGCTGATAGCTCTTTTAGCCTATTGCGGTGTTGCATTTTAGCTTGGATTTATGTTAAAGCCATTGGCAAGGATTTACTTAATTAACTTTCTGGACACCACTTTCAATGACTCAACTGTAATTACTCCAATCTAGACAAAGACTTTACTACAGAATGTACTAAAATATTATTTCTGTCTGATAACTTTTCCTCATCTCAATCTGCTTTAGCCTGTAATCTGTACATAGTTTTTTACCGTGCTGAATTTTTTCTTTCTTCTTGCTTTTAAAATTCCATTGCTATGCTTGGGATGTGTTGAAGGCTTCAAAGTAAAATGAACTTCTCCTAACGAACTTCTTTCAAACTTGATGGATATATAAAGAGAAGACAGGATACAACGAGAGCCAGACAGTAATACAAGTCGGGGTTTTTTTTATTTCCACCCCTGAAAAACAGATTCTAATCAAGGATATTTGTATAGCCCAAGCAATCCTGTATGTTGCCCACACTTTGGCCACAAATAGAATCCCCATGTTCACAGAAGTGGAAAAAAGAAAAGGATGAAGGCTTTTTGATTTGCAGTTAGAAATCTTACACTACAAAGAGGTAAAAGAAAACGGAAGTGAGATACTTTCTATGTAGAAAGAAGATGAGATGGTGCCAAATGTGGAAAGGTTCTAGCAGTGAAGAGTCCAGGTTTAACACCAAACAGGCCAACTAAAGCAACTAAAAGCAACATTTTCAGTACTTCTAGAAAACTTTAGAAATCAAAACCATACAAAACAGAAGAAAGATTCTTAGTAGCCTTCCGAAAATGAAGCAGCTACTGAAGGACACCGTAACACAAACACAATCCTCTTTAAAAAGGCCTGGGGTGGAGCTAGGAAATTATAGACCAGTTTGACCTTGGTGGTAGGCAAGATCCTAAAGATATTAATAAGAGATGAGATCACAAGGAACACAGACTGGGCAAAGTGATTAATGGACATAATCTACTTGGATTTCAAAAAAGTATTTGACACAAAACTGTAAAGCAGATTAATGTACAATGGCAGCAAGCATAACATAGAAGGTGTCATCCTCGAGCGACTAACGAGAAGCACAGGTACACCCTACATCTACCCATGCTATCTGCACTCTTGGAGGAAGTATGATAAAACATCATTCATTTAACATACAGACTGCAGACTGAGGCTAATTTGCTGTTCCAAGGCTGCTGGTCTATTAAAGATACGGAGGACAAATTTTGCTCTCAGTGCCATAAGTGTAGTCAGTAGAGATTTCCCACAGTGGGTGCTGGAGGCTATATATATTCTGTGTTAGGTATCATAGTTTCCTGCCAAACTGAATTATTTTGATTTGTTACTATGAGTTTGGGTTTACAGCAGTGGAGATAAGTATTTAGCCCTTCTTCTGCAGCATTGAGTTCTTTGATGGTCACTTTTAGGAACCTGATTTGGTATCCTTTATTTATATCAATATAAATCCTGGGCAAACCCAAGAAAGATGTTGCATTAAAATGAATTTAAAAACATAGCCCTGAAAGCATTAAATGTGAGCCTGGTTGTCTGGAAAGTCAATTGCATCAGCTACAAGAGAGAAATTGGCTTATGTAGCTTCTTTACTGCTGATCCCTTGTAATGCCAAAAGGAAGTTCCAACCATTTACAAGCTGACGTATAAAAAATGTGAATCCACTGGGATGCCGTAAGTCTCCTTTGGAAACCCTGTCACCATCAACAGCTCAGGCTAATATCAGCAACTGCTGTGATAGTCGCTCAGAACAGTCACTCCTTTTCCAAAGTGTAAAGTTGAAATGGCAAGATAAAGTTGCTGCTTGCCCTCGTGTTGTTGCTTCAGCCGGTTATATTTATCCCATTACTACCGGAGAGCTTGGCAGGCCGCTGAAGCATCGTGATGAACCAAAGTTAATGATAGCAGGGAAGCCAGCTCTGTTCCAGATTTGTCATGTGGATGTGATGCCATGTGCATTGACTGCAGTATCAATGAAAGGATCAGAAAGGAGTCAGCTGATCACTACAGATTCAGTCCCTGAATACCACCCCACATCCACAGCCTGAGTCTCCCAAGGGGAAGAGGCAATCCTAATGTGTACTTCTGGAACTAGGAGGGACTGCCAGCAGGAACCAGCCCAGAAGGGGGTGTGTCCAAGTGGTGATGGATCTTTAAGTCCAGCTGGGTAACTGAGCACAAAATTTGACTCAAATCTGCTGACAGCCATTCGTGTGCAAGTCACAGTGCCACCCAGATGCATTCTCTTGGAAGTTTGGGTTATTTTGGTGGTCGTGATGTTGTATCAGCATATGTTCTGAATTTGGTCTTGGACTCTATCAGAAGTATTATCAGCACTTGAAAGTAAAAAATTTCCAATAAATCTCTCTACTTCATAGACCTCACATAAACTCAGTCCTCTGACTTAGCAAAGTTGCACAACCTGGGTTGGGAAATGAAGGCTTCAGCTATCTACATTTACCTTTTTGCTAACGATTCTCACCTTTGGATCTCTACCGGGTGAGAATTTCACACATCCCTTGCCAAAAGGAAGAGAAAGCCACAGAAACAATGTATTCAATTTGCTTCTTGCCCATGCCACAGATTTCTTATACAACTTGTTATAGGGTGCCCTAGGGTGTACAATCTGTGGCACCCTTTCTTGTGAACAAAATACAGTGTAAAAAAGAACCTTCTATTGTTTTCTTTATTACATCTTCAGTCTTCGTCAGAATAGTCATGAACTGTTATAAATTAAAAGGGAATCTAGTTGACAAGAGACTTTTGGAGATGACAAATAAAATATCCCAATCTTTGCTCCCTGCAAATATTAAAAATGTCCAAGAGAAATGCCTCTCTATACTGAAGGCTGGTATTTCAGTCTCTTCACTGGAAGCCTGGCTAGTTTCTTGCTACTGTTCCTCTCAATCCTCCTCAGCATCTCCTTCATTAATACTTCGAGCTTTGGTCATTCTAATAGGGTGGATTAGAAATAACATGGAAAGAAACGTGTGTGTAGCAACTAATGTGACAAAGGACTTTAAAATAATGTAATTATGATGCTTAAGAAAGATCCAAATGTGTCACTAATGGAAGAGGAAAACCAAATTCACTGATTTTTTTAAAGCAGATAGAAAATGACCACTGGACAAAGAAATGGCACAACATTTATCCACTATGATACATCCCAACACAGAAAAATCAAATAAAGCCAGAAGGAATAAGGTTTACTGAAATGATTCATGAGTATCAAAGGCCTGGGGAATGAAGGAGCTGGCACAGAATATAAGACGTTTCTGAGGAGTCATGGCTGGAACAATTTGTTTTCTCATGCACAAATAGACTTTTCTTCTCTTTGGGCAACACAGTTCATCACAAAGAGTTATCAAAAATATAATCAAAAGTGACTTTTGACCCCATGACAAAAGCATTGTACATTAGTGCCAAGCTCTGCTAAGTTTTATTTTTCTTACATGGATTCTGAATTTGATACAGTTATGACTTCAGACCCTTGAGCTTTGTGGCCTAGAGCAAGGAGACCCAGTCTAGCCCAGAATTGAGACAGCACAGCGACAACATGGAAATACTTCTGTCCACCTTATTCTCTGCTGGAGCCTTGTGCCAACCTAAATAAAGAACATGGTCCATTGTTCTCTATGATTTGAATTAGAATTGTAACCAAACTGACAGTCACTTAGGAAATATGTTCTTATTAAGAGTATTTCTGTTAAAACATTTAGACAGCAACAATGTAAATAGGTTAGCAAATGAAATACTTCTCATCTGCATTCACCTAGCAATTTTATCAGAAAAAGGGTGCTAATCTCTAAACAGCTTACTCATAAAACATTTTATTAAATGAAAATTATCAAACTGCATCTTTTCATGTAACACATTAGAATACAGCTGTTACTTAGAAGTCAGTTCTGCTGAGCCAAACCTGCAGTTTCAGATTCCTGCAGCACCGTGGCCATAAAATTCCCACGGCTTACCAGGTGTAGTGAGAGGCTGGGCTTTTCCAGAGAACACACAGAAGCCCATGATGGGGAGAACAGGGATGTCAATATCCTGAGCCTTCTCTAAAGCTGTGGAAAAAGAATCACATGGCTAACAGATCCCTCCATCTTCACGGATGCTTGCCTCCTTTTGCTGGGAAGTAATGACCATGGAATTGCTCCCTTTTGGTGTGCTATCTATAAATTGAGGGCTGTGTTGCTGCACTGGAGGTTTAGCCCTAAGGATACTGTGCTGTCTAAGTCCTATAAAGGATTTCAGTGAGCAAGGGGTACTCCAAACCATGAGTCTGCCTGAATCTGTCTGTTCAAACTTGTGACTAATTGAGCATCTCACAAAATGAAGGAAACCAAAGGAAGGCGGTACCAACCAGGCATGCAAATTAAATTGTTCCAAAGATATGTGTTGAACAACTTCAGATAAAATGAATCACATTACTATGAAAAATTACAGGCTGTACAATTACAGAGACTGAAGATACTTTTAATTACCCAGTGTTAATTATCTACTTAAAATACTTTGGGAAGGAAGAATAGGAGATCTGTTAGGAAGTACGTTTCTGCTGTTTATTGTTTAGGAAGCAATTGTTGTATATAAGCTAAACTGTCTGCTTTAAATGAACACTTGGAGAACAAAAAAAAAAAAGGTGTTTTGTATTTTGGAAAGCAAATGTCTCAATAAAACTATCTAACTGTACAGGCAAAATCACAAGCAAGAAAAAAAAATAAACTTCCTCACAATTTCTAAGCCAATTTCAGGATTTAGTGACACGTATTACAAATGCTATGGGTGGAACTGATGCAGGTACTTTTCACCCTATTTAAGGAAAAACCATCCTGTGTATTCTTTTTTGCCAGCATTAAATGGCTATGAAATTTTTCTATTCCAGCCCCATACACACTTTGACCCTGCTCTTCCCTCTTCACTTGATTTCAGGGGTATTAGCGTGCCATAGTAAAATCTAGATAAGACTCTCAGCTCACAATTACAGTTGAGAGGGCTGAAATGGAAATACAAATTGACAATACAAGTTTCTCTGGTGTCTGTGGCTTCTGTCATTAACAACCAAAACTCACACAGCAAGAAAAAGCTGCACATGTTCATAACTCACTGAGAAGAAAGACCAGGAAAAAAAAAAATACCTTAAGGAAGAAAGATTTTGCATGCTTAATTCTCTTTCAACTGGGTATATCTTTCTCTTGATTATCTTCTCAGATATTAAGGGTCTGAGTCTGTGCACATCAAATCAGTGGAAAATCTTCTAGCTGTGTTAGGTTTAAATGTGCTCCTTTTAAAATCTAAAAATAAAACTAGCTGTGATGAGTTTAAGAGTGAATTTCTGCACACAATGTAATTTTTCTACAGTTACTTGAAAAATAATTAATGCTGGTTCCATTTGAATATTGTCCTAAAACCTGCCTCATCCTTACACAAAACCAAACGAAACAGCGAATCACACAGCTTTTGCAAGCCCTTGCAAGCTTATTGTCTTTGGTAACATTTTTATCTGAGTGAAGCTGCAGTGCTGACAGAATTCAATAGCACAAACTCACTCCTGGAACTACACCAGCTCCCTCTATGTACACCTTGGCAGACACATCTTCTGGCTGAAAGACTGCAGTGAGATAGGAAATAGAAGCAGTAAAGCCCAGCCTCAGCCTCCCCTATGCTGATGGCTTCCAGAAGATTGATGGTGTTGCTAAGAAAGGCGCGGGGCCAGGCGTCCTGCAAGCCCTCGCTCGGGGATACGCGCGGAGTTTTGTCTGCGCTTGGGGCCTGGCTGCCTTCCCATGCAAACCATGCAGGAGGATTACCTTCTGTGCCAAAGGAAGCACAGATAATTTCGCCTTGACTTGAATGTTAACAAGTAGCAGACCCTGTGTGAGTGAGGTTTGAGAAGTCATTTTTAAAAGCAGCTGTTTTTTTAAACTTCACTGTACTTTCCAGTTAGTGAAAAACTGAATGGCTTTCACTTGAAACCACATGCAATACAGCCTGGTAACTTTGGGTAACAGTTTTGGAGTGGAATCCTTGAATCCAAGGATGAATAACACCATTCCAGCTCTTATATTGCTGAAGGTACCTGCCCAAAGGCATATGAAGACTCTGAAACAAAACATTTCCTTGGGGAAAAGACAGACAAAATGTAAGTTTTAAAACCTACAATAGTAGTGGCTGTCAGCTGCTGTCTGATGTGAAGAAAGTCAAGAACATGCTTCGTGTCTTACTGCAATAAAGGATTGTGTGGCAACATAAATTAAAAATACACAGTTATCTGTCTTCGGAAATGAGCAGCTGCCTTGTTTCACATATAATTGGAGGTGTTTGTTAAGAAAACAATTCTTGTAGATGTCGAAAAATATGATTTTTTAAAGTCACACTATTATTATTGAAAAATGAAATACTTACCCTGATTCATTTACTGCTTCACTTTGTTCCCTGATATTATTTGATTGAAATATGAAGTATTTACCTTCTCTTCACCATTAATTTCATTGTAACAATGAAGACTTTCATTCTTTTGAAATTACATTCACTGTGTTTCCTATTATGTTGGCATAGATTTGTCACAAAGGAAAATACATTGCTTGGAAATGATGCTCAGTTTCTGTGGGGGAAAGCTGCATGTCCAGTTAAAGGCTTATTTAAAAGGTGTTAGTGGCCTGAGGTATGTTCCAAAGGTAATACCTCTGAAATACCTCAGAAAGTCAGCATTCATATTGTTTTTTTCTTTTTTTTTTTCTGGTTGATTTTTTTCCTCTGCCCCCTGTGAACTTTGCCTATCTTTTCAAACTACTGGCTTGAAGAAAACCCACCCATCCAGATTTTGTCTGGTCATATAACTCAGGAGAATCGCTGGAATTTTCCATAATTTTTTCGCTTGTTCTTATTCTTGCAGTACCTGACAGAAGGTTAATCAGAACTTGTTTTCATGCTCTGATAACCTGTGTAGAAAAAAATACAGAAGGCTGGACTATGAGAGTCTTGATTAGTACAGAACAAATATATCTTAAGCTATGCATGTTAGAGTAGTTGCCCAATTTTATAAAACTTAAGTATTCCATACAAAACCAGCAGCAGGAAGTTCTTCCTTGTCTTCAGAAAATTTACTTCTATTCATTAAGGAGAAAAACGGTGGAATGAATTTCAGGAGTGTGCATTTTCAAAGAGAGCAGAAGGTGTTGAATCTTTATTATGAGTGTCTCAGGAAAAACCTTTCTGCAGACCATCTGGAATTTCCTAAAAAGGAAACATTAATCTAATTTCACCTGATGACAGCAGGATTTGTTTTCTGTTTTCATATGCTTTATATTAGGTCCTGTAACTGGAAAAAGCCAATGGTCTGTGGATCAAAACACAATCATAGTATTGATACTGTGTGGCTTAATACTTAATGGATTTAAAGTTACTACCAAGAAGTTCATGGCAGCTAGCAAAAGGACCTCAGCAAAAAGACAGATGTAAGAAGATTTTTTTTTCATCAGTTGACTTCCCATTCCACTTCAGTTATGGTTCACCACACCAGAAGTGTTGGAAGCACCTGCTGCTATTGACCCCAGCACCCCACAGAAAGAAGGGCCAGTGCTTTTCAGCTGGCTGAGACAAGAGAAGTCCCTTGCTTATAAAATAGTGCCCTCAGCAAGCAAGTTAACTAACAGCAAAAACCCCACATATGACCTGGTGTCACTTTGGAAACAGAAGCTGCTTGTCCCCAGCTCTCCCATGAGAAATGTCTGCAAGTGACTCTGCAAAATCTCCTGGCTGCACACACCAGTCCATGGTGTCCCAGCTGCAAAATCACTGAGGTCATGCTGTGCACAGTCCTTGTGCACCACCACCAACACTCTTGTGCTCTGCCCTGGCCTTACATTATTATCCTTATACCTGTAAAATACTCACATATTTATATTTATATATATTTATTTTTATATATTTAATTTTATTTATTTTTATAT
>VYZP01066371.1:1418-15384 GCA_013400635.1 Hypocryptadius cinnamomeus | reverse complement strand
TTAAGTCAGTCTGACAGACCTAAAACCTCAGAATTTACTGTAAAACAAGTATTTAAACAGGAATCTGCTGTAATTATAAAGTAGTTCTGCAAAATGACATGAATGAGAATGTACACCTGTTTCATTTTTTTTCTGAACTTACTGTTATCAATGTATTAAATATAGTCTGAGTATGCCTAAGAGATTGGAGATTTAGGTGGAGACTGTGTCTCTTCCTACACAGTTTCTATATTGGACTTAAGGTGGGAGGTGGTGCCTGTTTCTGAGCACATGCAAGTTTAGATGTTTAGTCCAACTGCAGGAGCTGAATAGCTAAAAGTGTTACCAGAGTAGGTAGTGTCTGAGGCTAGGATCCTGAATTTCTCTTTCAAGTTGAGATGCCTACCTAGATCCCAATTTTGGTACAGTATGGGTAGTCTGAATTTCAATGCATCCATATATATATTTTTACATACTTACGTAAAATTCAGAGAAATATGCAACTTCTTTGTCAGATGGTGAATAATAATGCAAACTCAAATATTCTCAAAGAATTCACCATTTTGAAAATAACAGTGTTGTAGCTGGAACTAATAAAAATGTTTACAAACAGAAATATGAGAGTTTTTTAGGCCTTTAAAATTAAATATTAATAATCTCACACTTCATAATAATAAAGTAAAATACACATTTAAATATACAGAACACTCAAAGTAGGCTTCATGCTGAAAACCACTGCCAGCAATAAAAAGGACCTGATTTGCATTCTTTTCTTTTCCACCTTTTTATAATTGCTCATAATATCAAATTTTCAAAGGTAACCAAGGTTATCAGGAGTAATTTTCTCATTGCTTTTGTATTCCCTGAAATACATGGTAAGTAACAGAAATCTGACTCAACTGAGATTCATCAGAGCAAGACATCATATCAACTTAGCATAAATTTTTTTATCCAAGCTGCAAGATAGAAATTATTCTTAGCTGAAATCAAAAAAACATTTCAAGAAGTCAATTAAGAATAATTATTAATTTTTCAAAAAGTCTCTCATAATTTTGGTCAGAATAATCTCTGGTATACTAAAGTCAGATTTTGAATGGCTTGGAAAAGTGATATTACTGGCTTGTATTTCCCTTTCCCTAATGCTTATGATACTGGTTTCTGTATTTCTATTATGGTAATGTAATAGTTTTTGATATTTCAATTTCAGTAATATTTGTGCTACTGGTATACAAATCCATTGACAACCAAGATGCCCATGAAAATTATCTCCTGTGACTGGAAGATGCTGTTGAAAATGTCACGTCTGACAGGGCAGTCACAGTAAGCAACTGTTATAAAAATGTGTCGGCATGAATGACATTATGAATTACACACAGGAAGGTAATCTTGGCTAGCTGAGAAATATGCACTTTCAAGTTGGAAAACACCTTTAGTCAAAACTGCACACCCCAGTGTCATTCTGTTTACCAGATAACCAATATCTAATGCACAGAACTGTGCTCATTCATTGCTGAGCACACACAGATTTTTACATTTTCTTGCTTTATGTGTCCCAGTAGTTTTCCTACACAAGACTGTAAGATAGTGAAGAACTGTGAATGTATTAAAATAATGATTTCTTTTAAATATATCAGTAGGATTTGCTACTACCTTCCCTTCAAAAGATGCAGTAGACAATGAAGTAGTGTGCAATTAAAAAAATCCACAACATTTTATTGCATTCTTTACTATCACAACCTCCCTATTTGCATGAATTAGAGTATGTTTATTAATTGTTACTTGCAACTCTCGCATCTCACTTTTAATAAGAAGTTTTTATTTTGACATATTAATTATAAATGCATGTGCTCATTAATAGTTGCTCAGATTTCACCCTTTCAATCTCATATTTTTTACTGTGCCACTGAATAATCGTTTTACAGCTCTTTCAGAATCTATAGCAGTGTTGCTGAGTCAGCCTGTCATTGTTTAAATGGTTTTTAGAGGTGCAACATGAACAGATTTTCATCTCCAATCCATTCAGTAATGTGCTGGTTTTGGCTAGGAGAGAATTAATTTTCTTCACAGAGGTTGTATTGTGGATTTATGCTGAAAACAAAGCTGATAATACAGGGATGTTTTCGTTGTTGCTGAGCAGTGCTTGCACAGAGCCAAGGTCTTTTTCTGCTCCTCACCCCATCCCAACAACAAAGAGGATGAGGGTGCACGGTCAGGAGGAGACACAGCTGGGACAGCCAATCCCAGCTGACGCAAGGGATATTGCAGAGGTGTCAAGCTGAGCATATAAAGCTGAGGGGAAGAAGAAGAGGTGCTGTTTGTCACACCAATTCACCACTGGTATGCTGGAGCCCTGTTCTCCTGGAGACAGCTGAGCACCTGCCTGCCTGTGGGAAGCAGTGAATAAATTCCTTATTTTGCTCTACTTGCACGCACAGCTTTTGCTTTACCTATTAAAGTGCCTTTATCTCAACCCACGAGTTTTATCACTGTTACTCTTCTGATTTTCTCCCCCATCCCAGGGGAGTAGTGAGCAAGCAGCTGTGTGGCTCTGGCTGAGGTTAAACACAACTACTAGTTCAACTAAGCTCAAATTTTCCTACATGGCACATTTCTATGTATCTGTAAGGTTTTTTGAAAGTAATAATTCAACTATGATGTATGTTTTATAGTTGAACATAGATTAATTCAGCTTTACACAGTTGTTTCAGAAGTTTTTTTATCTTCATTGTCTTACTATGTGTAATGAAGTCAATGGCAAAAACAAATTATCAAACATAATCCTTTCTGTTCTCAAAAACTGGGATTTCATGTCAGAATTTCAAGTGATAAAAAGAAAAAAACAAAAAGCCTGCTAGCCAGCATAACCACCAGATTCCAGCTGATTTATTCTGTAAAAATGCATGCGTTGTCAACTCCAGTGCCAGAAAAATAGTAGGATACTGGGATATTTAAAGCCCTGTGATGAAAATCAGACAGGAAAAATATCTTCTAACATATTTCCCCTTTTATAACTATAAAGTATCTTAAGACAGGAAAAAATTCAGTCTCTCAGTCATTTAAATAGAGGAGCAGCAGTATGATGCAACAGCCAATAATATGCTCTGCAATATGGCTAATTTAACCAGCTATAGCTATTTGTGTTGTCAGTGCTCTCATACTGGGAACCAGAGCACAAGGCAGTTGCGAAAGCAGTATAGTCACTGATTAGTGATAATGAAATTCAGCAAGAAAGTAAATATGAAGCATTTTTGCTCTAGAATTCTTGTACCAGTCAGTGTGGAATGGGATGTGCTTAAAACCTTGCTCTCTCCATCAAAATAGTAGCAAGTATTACATCAGTAAGTACATTTTGCTAGACCTTGCTGTAAATGTTTCCATCCATTCTGGCTGCTATGGGAAGGATCCTGTGGTGCATGCTTCCCCTTCCAATCCACACCATGACACATTTAACCTTCTCCGAATGAAGCAAAAACAGCCAGCAGAGACTCACGGAAGATAAAGCATTATTCCAAACTGCACTGGACAGCAGGGCTGTTGGAGGGTGAGATCAGAGTCTCACTAGGGGGATTTCTTTGTTTATTTGGGGTAGGTACAGCAAAAACAATTACTGGGCAGTAAAGTAACAGGAAAAAAGCAAACCATAGTGACTAAAGCCTGAAAGATCACAATTAAGTGTTTCCCTTTGAGCCCAGGAAGAATAAAGAGGGTAAAGAGAACTAAGAGAGACAGAACATCCAAAGAATCATAGAATCATCTAGGCTGGAAAAGAATGCCAAGACCATCAGGGAAACTGAGACAGCCTGATTTTAATTTGATTTGCCCCAAGATTTAGAATCCAGCAAATTATTCATTAATTTTCAAGTCAGTTAACTCTCCATGTGGTATTTCACCAGTCTCTTTCAGACCATTCTGAGATTGATTTTTGCTTGCTTGTTTGGGAAAAAAAGCAAGAAACTCCATTGATGAATTAAGAAAAAATGCAAAAAAAAAAAAAAATTGAGGAGATTTCTACAAGTATCCACCTCTAACACAAAAAAGAATGCCATGTCCTTTTAATTTCTAACAGCATGCATGTGAAAAAATTATTTCACTTCAAAAGATTAAATAGCTGTTTGGATGTCAGCTTGTTTCCTGAAACTCTTCAGATAATGGCTTTAAAAGTGAGTCCTTATATTTATACAAGGCACTTTTCCACATTTCGGGAAGCTGACACATGTACTTGACTTATGACTGCTGTTTTCAGAACAGAAAAAACGCTACAAGTAGTTTCTTCCCTGGAACGGCCCAAAAGGATATTATTCATTTACTATAAATTAATTCAGCCATTAGCTGGAGTTTATGACCACTACAGACAAAGCCATCTGCAAGTGCATTCATCATGTTGTGAACACAATGGCACTGAATGCTCAAAAGATGCAGTTATAAGCAATCAATAGCTCCACACTTTATACTGCTGTGATTAATGCCAGGGAATGTTCTCATGAGCTTCCTTTTTACGTGTTTGAAGGATGCGACCAAAAGAACCAGTGAAAGGGAGGGGAAAGGGAAGCCTCAGGGCATAGTCTAATATATAGAAATACCCTTACAACTCATGATTAATAGATGTGCATCAAAGGTACACCTATTTAAATCACGAGCAGAAGAGTAAATGCACTGTACGATTAAAAGGCAGTAAATGCTGCAATACACTGCTTCTGTTTTGTAATTTCTCATTTGCCACTTTCCAAGTCACTGAATTAAGCCTCTGCTGCAGCTAGTTTAGTTCTACATGTCAATTTTCAGTAGAACCAGTCAATAGTTTTAGAAGACAGATGGTGGAGTGCAGGGTAGCATCAGTTATGGTGCACTGCAATACTTAGAGGCAGATAGGATTAACTGTGTCCGGATGGTATAGGAGGACGTTTTGCAGGCATATATTGGTAAGACAATTTTGTAACAGAATTTTCCTTTTCCGGTAGCGCCTTAGTGAAAATAATTTGAACAAAAGTTTATAAAAATATTGAATTAAAATTGGGATGTTCCTTTCCCACATAAACACATACTACATATATAAATATATATATTCAGACACAATGTACAGCATATGAGGAGAGGAAATCCATCTTTCTATCATTTGTGGTGGAGTGATATCCAAATATTTCATCTTGTTAGGAAATATATGGAGCAAAGAAAACCGTTTTTGTATACATGTAGAGAATGCTATGCTTCCTTTCATGACACATCAACCCTCTTCCTTATATTTTCACTTGCACTTGTCCTTTAGCCACTCCTCAAAGATCACCAGGGCTACCACAAAATCTGAGGACGGAGCCTCTAACACCTTGGGGGAATTCAACATGGTTGGCCAACCTTGGGCCCAATTAAATTTCAAAAAAAATCTCCTAAGAAGGGGCAGAATTAGTTCACCTGGGAATGGTCCTGTCCATATTCTCTCAGTGCAAAAACAAAAGCCTAAGCAGTACAGCAGAATGGAAGAATTTTGCTCAATCTTTAGAGAACCATGCTACTCTATTTTCTACAAGTTTGCATTTGCGTANACCCTTACAATTCATGATTAATAGATGCGAATCAAAGGTACACCTATTTAAATCACGAGCAGAAGAGTAAATGCACTGTACGATTAAAAGGCAGTAAATGCTGCAATACACTGCTTCTGTTTTGTAATTTCTCATTTGCCACTTTCCAAGTCACTGAATTAAGCCTCTGCTGCAGCTAGTTTAGTTCTACATGTCAATTTTCAGTAGAACCAGTCAATAGTTTTAGAAGACAGATGGTGGAGTGCAGGCTAGCATCAGTTATGGTGCACTGCAATACTTAGAGGCAGATAGGATTAACTGTGTCCGGATGGTATAAGAGGACGTTTTGCAGGAATATATTGGTAAGGCAATTTTGTAACAGAATTTTCCTTTTCCGGTAGCGCCTTAGTGAAAATAATTTGAACAAAAGTTTATAAAAATATTGAATTAAAATTGGGATGTTCCTTTCCCACATAAACACATACTACATATATAAATATATATATTCAGACACAATTCTCTATGAGGAGAGGAAATCCATCTTTCTATCATTTGTGGTGGAGTGATATCCAAATATTTCATCTTGTTAGGATATATATGGAGCAAAGAAAACCGTTTTTATATACATGTAGAGAATGCTATGCTTCCTTTCATGACACATCAACCCTCTTCCTTATATTTTCACTTGCACTTGTCCTTTAGCCACTCCTCAAAGATCACCAGGGCTACCACAAAATCTGAGGACGGAGCCTCTAACACCTTGGGGGAATTCAACATGGTTGGCCAACCTTGGGCCCAATTAAATTTCAAAAAAAATCTCCTAAGAAGGGGCAGAATTAGTTCACCTGGGAATGGTCCTGTCCCTATTCTCTCAGTGCAAAAACAAAAGCCTAAGCAGTACAGCAGAATGGAAGAATTTTGCTCAATCTTTAGAGAACCATGCTACTCTATTTTCTACAAGTTTGCATTTGCGTATATGCATGTCTCATATATGTAACTATGTGGAAGACTTTATTAAAACAACATTACATGCAAAGGCTCAGCAATACAGACATTCAAATTAAATAGAATTAAAATTTGAATGAATCTAAACATATTTAGACATGGTAGTTTAGATTTCCAGATCTGGAGTAGTTTATCTCTTTTCCCCTGGAGAAAGAATTACAGGTTTATAGGATGCAGAATCACAGGAGAAGCAGTTGGAAGTGACCCACCAGGATCATCAAGGGAAACTCCTGATTCTGCACAGCACCATCCCCAACAGTCACATCACGTGTCCCCCATTTCCTGGGGAGCCCATTCTAGTGCTCAACCACTCTCTTTGTGGTTTCTTTTCTAATACTCAATCTAAACCTCTTCAGGCCATTCCCTTGGATCCTGTCACTGATCACCACAGGGAAGAGATCAGTGTCTGCCCCTTCTCTTCCCCTCAGGAGGAAGCTGTAACTGCAGTGAGGTCCCTCCTCAGTCTCCTCCAGGAAGAACAGACCAAGTGACCTCAGCCATTCCTCATAAGGCTTCCTCTCAAAGCCCTTCACCATCACTGTAGGTCTCTTTTGGATTTCCTCTAATACCTTAATATCTTTCTTACATTGTGGCACCCAAAATTGCCCCACAGGACTCGAGGTGAGGCTGCCCCAGGGCAGAGCAGAGCAGGACAATCCCCTCCCTTGCCTGACTGGCAATGCTGTCCCTGATGCCCCTCAGGATAGGGTTGGCGCTCCTGGCTACCAGGGCACTGCTGGCTCATATTCAGCTTGTCACCGACCAGGATGCCACTTTCTGTGGCACTGCTTTCCAGCATCTCATTTCCTAGTCTGTCCATACATCCAGGGTTGCCCCTCCCAAGTGCAGAAACCAGCACTCGCCCTTGTTGAACTTCATATGGTTGGTGATTGTCCAATCCTCTAATTTTTTGCCATTTCTCTGCAGGGCCTCCCTGCCTTCAGGTGAGTCAACAGCTCCTTCCAGTCTGATGTCATCTAGAAATTTGCCCAGTATCCCTCCAAGTCCTGTGTCCAAGTCATTTATGATGATGCAGGAGAGAACTGGGTTGGGGATGAAGCCCTAGGGGACCCCACTAGCGACAAGTTGTGGCAGTGGGGTTTTGAAGATTAGATGTTTAGTCTCTCCCTAAAGTTGCTTACCACTTGTCTTCCCGCCTTTTCCCCATGGCAGTTATGATAATTCCAGATTCTTCCCTGTCTATCCTCCAAAATCCTGCGCCTGCAGCCTGTCTGTCATAATTTGCTACACCCATTTATCCATAACTTTGCTGTCAGTTATGATATTTCCCTTCTCTCTTTGGTAGGCACCTTTCCCATCCCATTTTTTATTGGTATTTTGTTTGTCCCCCCAGACCCCTCCTATCTGCGTCGCCTGCACCACTTCCACTGTGGGAAAGAATAAAGGCAGCTTGGAGAACAAGCAAAGAGTCCTTCCTTCTTCCTTTGCTCCAGTCCTTAGACGTGGGTCTGCGTTTATTGGCCGCTCCTGGCGGTCCAGGACCCCAGCCAGTGGCCAAACTGTGATCCTGTCTGCTGGTGGCACCAGTGGGGCACGGCCACTCCTGGCCCGTGTGCCGAAAGCGAAAGGAGATCGCGCAACCATCCCTCCCACGACGGGGACAGAACGTCACCAAGTCACTAGTCTGATCTCACCCAAGTCACCATCATCGTTTGTGCCCAAACCATGAGGCAGTTTCTCACCCATCACACAATGTGTTTATCCAGCTGAGTGCTGGACATTTTGTCTAGAAGGATCCTGTGAGAGACAGTATCAAAAGCTTTTCTGAAATCCAAAAAGATCACACCAACTGGTTTCCCTTAATCAGCAAGGAGGGTTACTTTGTCATGAAAGCAAACCAGGTTTGATCAGGAGGAAGAGCCTCAGCTAATATCAAGACATCTAAACTCATCTAGGTGTCATCTATAATCCACGTAGCGGCTTTCCAATGGAAACAATATAGTCATGAGAGTTAAAGAGGAACTGGCAAGAATGTGGATGCCTATTTTAGTGTGAGTTTTGTAATTATTCTCTTTGTCTTGTGTACTTCTGTCTTGGTACAATTCAGAATTGAACTGGACTGATGAAGCTTTCGCAAAAAAATTATGTGTGGCCCTGGTCCCTGTTTAGGTAACAGTTCAGCTCATCAAGATGATAAAACTATTCTTCAGAAAAACAACTGAAACAACTTTTGCAAATGCACAGTTTGGTAATTAAACACTGAATTAAATATTTATTATATTCTACAATCAAAAATTTATTGAATTACCCAAAGACAGTTTACCTACAGTTATCCAATGTGGCACTTCTCTGCCTCGTGTACTGAATCTCTGTCACTTCAGGTTTGCAATAGCTAGGTATTGTTAAAACCCACCTCATCACTGTATCTTAAAACAGTGCCACCTTATCATTCATTGAAAACCCATTATGGGATAAAATTCTCATTTAAGACACATTTTAAATTCATATAGTTAGTCATATAAGTGGGCTTTTTTCTTAAAATGACCATCATACCATATATGAAAACGCATTACAACAGATCTTTAAATTTAGGAATATGAAGAGTGATGGTGGAGGCATATTAATCATCAACTTTTTTATCACAATGCTGAAATTACTAAAGAAGGGAGCCTCAACAAAACTATTAGGGTTCTATACATGTAAATTTTTTTAGGTGAAGATAATTATGTTAGCAAGCAGATATTAATTGAAATAGGCTTTTACACAGATGAGAGAAGATTCAATAACTTTAACCATCTAATACACAGGAATCCAATCAAATTTAGTCAATAGCCTCCCTCTAAATAAATGCAGACTACCATTTGTCATATTGTAAAATACACAGAATCAATTTCTTAATGACCATATAAAGAACTTAGTCTACTACTTTAAACTTGACACATAACTTCCTAGTAGCTAAAATATTTTACTGTGCATTATTTTCTTGGAAGCATTGATGTGAGAATTTTAAAACATATACAGTCATTGTCTAGGTTTCAGTGGCTAGTCCACTTCAGTGGACTGTGAGAATACAAACAGCCTCTACATAAGTAGAACCCAATTAGAAATGTAGTTTATGTGGATTATAACCTTGTCCTGGCTGCCATTCATAGAATAACAAGATGGTTGAAGTGGAAAGTGTTATCTGGAGGTCCCCTGGTCCAGCACTTCAGCTCAAGCAGAGCCACCTAGAACCAGCTGCCAGAGCTTTTCTCTATCTCTAAGCATGTATCACCACAATCCCTTTGGGTAACATACCCCTACAAGCTAGCCATATACCACAATCAGCTAGCCCTGGGATAGCACCAATCAATACATAGAAGTCTCTTGCTGTAGATACACCATTGCAGTATAAATTTCCAAAACAAAAACTCTTCCTTTATGAATATGTTTTCCACAAGCACATTTTCTATTTACTTAATAGATTTTAGAGACTTACAAATGGTCATGGGCCTATATAGTTAGAGATTGCTCCTGACTTCCAGTGAGTCCTCTAATTAGAAAGGAAATAATTTATGACTTGAGGGTTGTTTTTTACCATGAACTTTAAGATTTCCTATACATAGAAAACATTCTAGTTGTAATGATTGGTAAACTAAGAGAAAATTTGATAACAATTCACAGTGTACATTTTGTATTTGTCATCTAATCAGGCTATCTATTTTGCTGAAGTAGGTACAAGCTATCAACATTATTATATTTGAAAGAGTAAAACTTGTCAGGGATGAGAAAAAAAAAAAGTCAGAGCTGAGAAAAGGCCAGTGGCTGCCATACACTGAACTTCATACATACTAGCTCATTGCTTCAATTATTTTTTTTTAATTTGAATTTCATCTTGTTTTTAAGTCTTAATATAAATCCATTTATCAATCAAGAGTACTTGAAACTAGACACATATTCCCAGAAAGGTTAATGGGGCTACCAACAGATCTGAACTGAGAGGAAAGGCTATGATGAAACCTCATGTGATGAAAACCACATGTTGCAGCTCTATTGGGCATTAGAAATTGCTTCCCAGCTAAACTGCAACATATAAAATCCAATTCAATCCAAACTGAGTTAAGTGGACCATAGTGAAATTTCATGGAGCTGAAGGGATGACAGAGAAGAATAAAAAGGAAAGGTGTAACTAAAAACTGAATTGACATACAATAAAGAAAGGTGTAAACAATATCTACCCATGGAGAAGAGGAAGTCTTTGTTCTGCCATGAAAGCCACAGGAAGTTCTCTTGTTCTCCAAAGATCTTCTCTCTTTCCTTAGCCCAACTTTTTTCAGTGTCTTTTCTTCCCTTACAACAATTTCTGATTAAATTTGATATTAATTTGTCTATTCCAAAGCCAAAGAAATAAACATATGTGCTGTGTTTTAACCTCATCCAGCAACCAAGCCTCATGCAGCTGCTCGCTCACTCCCACCAGTGCAGTCAGGGAGAGAATCAGAAGGGAACTTGTGAGTTGAGATAAAGTCAGTTTAACAGGGAAAGCAAAAGCTGCACACACAAGCACAGCAAACCAAGGAATTGATTCACTGCTTCCCAAGGGCAGACAGGTGTTCACACATCTCCAGGAGAGCAGGGCCCCATGAATAGTACTTGGGAAGAAAAATGCCAACACACCAGACACCCTCCTTCTACCTTCTCTCCACTTTATATATGACCATGATGCCACATGGTCTGGAATATCCCTTGTGTCAGTTTGAGTCATCTGTCTCAGCTGTGTCTCTTCCAAACCTGCCAACTTCCTCACCAGTGTGGCAGCACAAAAAGCAGGAAAGGCCTTGGCTCTATGTACGTCCTGCTCAGCAATAACAAAACCATCTCTGTATTATCATCCCTGTGTTCAGCAGAAATCCAAATTACAGCCCCATACCAGTCATTGTGAAGAAAATTAACTCTACTTCAGCCAAAGACAGCACAGTATGTGAAATATGCTGTTTGCTGTTACCCCACTCTTCACTCTGCATCCATGTTGCAGAGCAACTGAGTCCATCTGATCTTTTAAAGCCTAAGCTCTTCCACTCAAATTAAAAGCAAAGTAATCCCCAATTCCTCCTTTACTGCTCCTTTAAAGTATTTTTTAAAAATATTGTCTTAGTTAGAACAAAAGAGTCAAATAGTCTCATGTTTACCAAACACAGATTAAAAAAATGTCTCCTCTCCCCCTATAGTTCTGCTACTTTTTGTTGCTGTTGCTTGGGTTGGGGTTTTTTTTTTTTGGTTTTGGTTTTATTTCATAGTAAGATTTGAAATCACAGAAATGGAAAGATCTATAGTTTGTTTTATGTCATGGCTGCGCTAGGAAGGTTGCCTGGTCACGATTGAAGCATTACTTTAAGATCCTCTGCAAGAATTAAGAAAACCTTCAATGAATCCAAAGTAAGGAATTTGAGTGCATAAAGAACCACAATAATTTGAAAACTTCTTGATGTAATAATTAAAACATTTATAAACAACTGGGGGAAAAGCAGGTTTGATATTAATATTCTTTTTGATAATAGCAATTGCTTTAATGGGAAAAGAACATATATTTTCAAATCTACTTTGATCACATTTTAGGTGTCTCTTGTTTTTATTTTTGTTGTGTTACACTCCCTTGTTCACATATTAAATACATTTTGCAATACCCTGCTATTTCAACAAAACAAGATAGATACTAGTAGTTCTGTATATCCATTAAACAGTGTCTTCTTTAGCGCAGAGCAACATTGCATGATTATGGTTTCCAAATACTTTTGGCTTGTGTTTGTAAAAAATGTATGATAACGTCCATGTCATTTGAACTACTTTGATGATGAACTTGGACAGAAATCTCTCTGGTCTGCTTTTCAGGGCCAAATTACTTGGGTGGCTTGCAAGAACATCCCCTAACATGGCTTTTTATAAAGACCAGTGGTATCTATGTTCTGCAGAGAGCTCTCCTGTGACCCTAAATTAGACAGAAAGCACCTGTGAATGCCCCATGGAGAAGTCTAAAGAGACAGAAGTGTTTGGAGCATCAGTTAATGTGATATTGCTGTTATCCTTATGGTTACGGTCCTGCCAACTTAAAACTCCACAGTCTAGATCCCTCATTTGGAGAAAATTTGATCTATTGACCCTTTTCAGCATCACAGAGTTCAAGACTCCCACATCTCTAGCAAGTGTCAAATCCCACAGCCAGGAGTACTTTCCATCTCTGTCCCTCTCCTTTTGAAGTGAACAGCTAGAAGCAGGAGAAGAGACAACCAGGACGAATAAGCCAGACATAGAGGAAGAATATGAGAATTCAGCTGCTCTCAGGCTAAAATCAATTGCTGCTCCAGGAATGCTCTGGGACCATTAAACTATTATACCAGTGGGAGCTGTCAGACTTGCATTGAAAAGAGTAAAACCCAAGTTGCCAGATGTTTGTTATATTCTCTATAGGGAAGATAGACATGAAACAGAACTGGAAGTTTTCTAAACAATAGTCATCCAATTGTCACCCACAGGGGCATCTTCTGTACCACAATTATATGTGTCATTTTTAAACACATACTTGAGGTTTTAATAAGTTTGCTTCTTCTAGAAATGTTGTTATTCTTTTTGATAAATTGGTTCTAAACACATTTGAAACAGATCTTTCAGTGAAAACCATAGAAACAACTTGATAACTAAAATTTACATATTACACACTCCTAAAGAAAATATAACTAATTTTTTCTCTGTAATATGTTTCATGATTAAGGCTAAAATTTAAAATTTGTTAGGTCTTATTAAAAATATTTTTAACCCTGTTTTAAGGTTTAATTTTCCTTGCCAATATATTTATCTTCGTAAGACTTTGTACTTTATTTGTATAGCTGTTGTTACTACAAAGCAGTTATGGATAACTAAAATTTTCAATAGGAAGATCTTAGAATAAATATGACTACAGTTTCTGTACCAAATCTAGTAATAAACCAGAAAAGAATAAAATTTACCGATTTTTCCTGATTGTAGGGAAAATACTTATTCTGTTTAGAATTAGCGGCTGGTCTGCATTACTGTAACCTTTTCACTCACCTTTGACTTACAATTATTGCTGTCATAGCACTCATTTTTTACCCCCTAAGTATGACTACCATTTTTAATTTTGCGGTGCTCATTTAAAGTATTAATATCTAAGATCATCATGAACATCTATGCAGTATTGTAAGCCCACTTTAGAACAAACTCTCCAAAAGATAACAGACAAAGAATTCAATAAAGCACAACAACCTCAGGACTAAGTAAAAGAGACCAAGTATTTAATTTTAATGAAACACTGAAAACCCTAGATGCTGTCAAACTAAGTATTAGAACAGTCACCATAAGAGGAAACAACACTTTGTCTACATATTTCAAAGTACACTCAACAAGAGACAGTGTTTCTTTTTATGACATTTGGAATATCTTATTCCCTGTAATACCTACTACTTTGTTTACATCTGTAGGTGGATAGAATGCAGTAAAATACAGATACTGAT
>VYZP01066370.1:1161-13561 GCA_013400635.1 Hypocryptadius cinnamomeus | reverse complement strand
AGTGTGGCCAGGATTGCAGTGCCTTTAGATGCATCAAATACATACAAATAGCACTCATATAAATGACACAAAGCCCTTAACCTTTTCCAGGCTGGCCCAGGCCTGCTTCCACTCATCCAGCTCCAAGACCAGCCTGCCGGACTACTCCCCAGTTAGTCAGAGCTGAGTTTGCTAGCATCTCACAGACACACGAAAAAGATGATGAACACTCATTCAGATCTCTGTAAGGACAGAAACAGAAATTTGCCAAGAAGCGAGGAGAGACCATACCATGATCACAGACAGGACTCATGCAAATGTAGTTTGTTGACATGAGACTGCCTTCTACAATAGCCTCCCTCCATTTTTTCTGATATTTGATCTTTCTAAGCTGTCTATAAAAAATTTAGCAAATTCCCATAATCCCTCCAAGCATTTAATAAAAGATTTTTACACTCTCAATGATTCACCTCAACTATCCTATAGTAAGTTTTCTCTTCCACATCAAATCCAGGATACTCTAATTTCCTTTTTAACCAATTAAAAAGTTGTGATTGATCTGCCCAAAGTCACCAGAGGCCTCGTGCCTTTACCAGCCCATCTAGCAACTCTGGTTTTCACAGAATCACAGAATAGTCTGAGTTGGAAGAGATCCAGAAGAATGACCAAGTTTGACACTTAAATGGGTGGCCCATACGAGGATGGAACCTGAGCGTTGGCAGATTTCATTAACTACTCCACTCACGAGTCTATATGTGTTTCTTTTTTTCTTTGGTTTTCCTGTTCCTTTTCTCGGCCTTTTAACCAGATGTTCTTACAAAACAGATGTCCTACACTGCACCCATCCTTACAGAATAGTGTCTAAAACTCAAGGCTATCCTTCTCTTTTTCCCTGTCTGTTTCACTTTCTTTATGAGCAGAATAAAGCATTTGGAAGAAGTTGAAAAGTGAGCAGAAGACAAGAGGGGAAGGACACATTCTGCAACACACATCTCGCATATCCATGTCCCTTTGGCATTCATCAAATTCATTTTTAAATTTTCTGAATCTTTCAGTAATAAATACCACTTATAAGAGATATATTAGCGAGATCTTACTTGTCCTCTTCTATTTAATAATTAACAACAATGCTGAGAATTTGCTGCTTGTGAATAAGAGCACATAAATATTAAATTCAACTGTTTACCTTTTGTAAAATTACTGAGGGTTCAAAGTTCAGTCCAATGCCACAGAAATTTTAGACTGCAAAACAGAACTGGCTCTACCTTATATTAACTGTATTGTTTGTGTCATTCCATCTCTTCATGCATTCACATTGAAAAAAAAAAATTTTAAAATGTCAATACAGGAATTCTTACAAACCATTTGACAAATGTTATAAATTGTATTTTAATTTTTGTTTCTTAGTGAACCTATTTTCATCCAAAACCTTTATAGACAAAAAAATCCCTATCTTGAAAATGCACTTATAAAACAACTACCTTGAAAAATTTCTGATATCTATCTTCTTATTTTTCTAAAATAAGAATAAGATCAATTATTAGGATATTGAATCTCTTCTACTAATTGCTTAAAGACCACGACTTTACATTAAGCATAAACATCTACTAACCAGGCTGTCTAAGAATGACAAAACTCCAAAGATCAGGAAATCTTGTTTGCTATAGTATGATCCTGTTATGAGCATCTAGGTAGTGAAATGAATTAAATGACTAAGACTGACAATTATAATGTTTTCTTAAGGAACTTGTTTAAAAAAATTAAAATTCAGCCATGACATGCAGAGAAACTTCTATCTCAAGCATATTGGCATGAAAAAACTGCTCTTTACATGGGATTTTATGTAGATTTCTAATTAGAATGTATGAAAACAACAATAAATATCAAACAGTTCCAAAACAAATGCCGGGGTTTCTGTCATGTCCAAGTGTTGTCTCAGGAAAAAAATTTAGTAAGAACAACTTTACAACTACAGTGTAAAATGTTTTCTAGCTTTGAAATACATTCATTGTGTCTGGTTGGGTCACCAAAATTTTCCATGATGATTGCTAATTTCTGAAGGTTAGAGTCTTTTTCAGCTTCTTTTCTTTTACGGGTTGAAATGTACTAAGAAAAAAGTGTCGGACTATCTCCAGTATCTTTCCTGTGGGAATTATTACTTCTGTGTCTACTGCAGTATTTATTTTAGCAGTGACTGATAGAAGCTTCTACATGCTTTGGGTGTAGTTAAAATTTGGTCATGTTTACTACCAAATAGTTGGACTCTAGAAAGCAGAGTAATTGTGCAATTTCCATGGCACTTTCTGAGGGTCAGAAAAGGTGGCTGCTGCTCTTGGCTTTTAGCAGATCCGTGGCACCTGCTCTTCATCTTTGGATTTCCCAGGTCTTGATACCTGAGGTTTCAAGGTATCAAGATCAAGATATCTGAGGTACCTCCTCACATGCATGTGGTTGAAGTGTCTCTGCACCCATGATTTCTTTGATGCATCTTTACAATGACATTTTTGGGACCTGAATTATATATACAGAAAAATATGGAACCCTTTCATATAGACTCATAAAGTTTATATGAGTGATCCTTTTATCAAGATTAAATACCAAGTACATGGTGAGATCAGTAAAAGAAAGTGTTTATTGCATAGCTTGTGTCTGCTTTTTAGATTTTAGATTTTATTTTCCCAAACTCTTGAGGACTCTAGATACCTTTACAAGATGAAAAAAAAGTAAATTAATTCACTAAGATAAATATGAATAAGAACACTACTTAGGGTTTCATTTAATTGAATGACACATTCCCCTATTGTAAGTCCAAATCAAGGTTCATGATTGCAATTTTTGTCATAAGTATAATTTTTTTTAATAATAAGTTGCATGAAATTATGACAAATAGCAGGAAAAAAAGCTGTATGGAAATGTGACTGTATGAGATTTCCTCTCTTTCAAATGTATTTTTAGAAGTACTGTGGAAACCATTTGAAATGTTTTTTTCATTTTATTAGCACTAATTTTACACTTGCATACTCTAGGTAAGATTTGGAAGCTCTGATCTTTTCAGTTCATGCATTTTGATGATCCCTGCACAGAAATCAATGATGACTAAATGCTACATTCAGCTGGGACTGTTCTGATGTATTTTTAAAGGACTTAGGAATACCCAGTTCAGTAAATGGATTTCATCTAGTATAAAACTAAAAAAAGACTACTAAAAGACAAAAAAAAAAAACTAGAAAAGAGTGTTACAAACCATTATGCCTGCAATTTTTTATTTGAGCAGTGATTATTTAGGTTACGTATCTGTCCAATTGTATGGTTAAGGTGTTATTCAATGTTCTAAAATATTAATGTATAATATTCTCAGTGTTACATCAATCTAAGCAATGGATGTTGATTCTTGAAAAATAAAAAATAAAGATTAATGATGGAGTGACGATAGATTCTAAGAAATGTTTGATATTAATAATTAAGTTGCAAATTTCATGAGAAAATATTATATTAATATTCAACTTTTGTGTTATTACACCAAGTCTCTTTAAATATTAAAGTTATTCTAGTTAAAACAAGAAGTAGAGCTTACTAGAAAATAGTGCTTTGGTTTACTAACAGTTATCAAGTTCCAGATTTGTTTTATTCTGCATTGGCATGAAAACAAGGCCTTTTAAATGCCACTTCAAACTGGAAGTGTGTCAAAATTTTTGCTTCATGTTGAAAAGGTCAGCCTTTTGATGCAAGCTTTTCTCTCCTGAGTATTTGTTCTCAATCAAAACCTTTACACTGAAAATATTGTAAATGCCTCTGGACTGTTTCTGAAAAGTTCTTTGACTTCAACAAATGATCCTGCTCAAATGTGATTGTTCATAAATAGCCAAAACAGTGAACCTTGGTGTCCTGGAGATTTGTGTTACCTTGCCTCTAAACTCCCTGTACTGCACCCCACTGTACTGCATGGAACATTCTTACATAGAGACAGAACTGGTAAATACCAATTTTTTCTCCTGAATGTACCTGTCCGGGTGACTGGTTAACTTGCTGCTACCAGAAGAAATGGATAATCACAGGGTACTCACAATTTTTATTTCCAAGAAAAAGGAACTGAATTTCTCTCCAACTAACTTTTAGAGGGTGGAGCAATGGGACGAGAAGGATTTATCTTTGAGTTTGGCAGGGGGTTCAATAGTTAGTTAAGACTGCTGAGAACTTATTATGGGTGACTTTTAGATGGCATGATCACACAAAGAGGCAAATTACAAATAAAACTTTGTGAAGAATATTCTTATTTCATCATTATTAAGTCCATTACTACATCTTAGCATCATGTACTAAAAAAAGAACTTCACTTTTTTTATTCAATTTCTGCTCAAGTATTATAATAATAGTAGAAAATTACTTAAGAAAGAATGACTTCTGGATTTTGCTTGGCAGTAGGCAGGTGCGATAAACATCAATCACAGTAAAATTTTGAGAATGGTATTTGAATTTCTGTACCACTCAAAGCATTGATAACTCTGTATTTTAAGGACAAGATTTGTCTCCCTGAAGAAAGCAGATAAGTGCCATAAGCACAGACAGGTATATACAGACCTGTATAGCAGATCTTATGTGACAGAGACTTTCTAGTGAGCGGTTGATTGTCTCTTTAACCACCAGGCATTAGATGATATCAGAATTACAACTTATTGCTTCTGTCAAATCTATGCCACAGTGTTTGACATATACTGCACATATATACTGCCTGAATTATGTAAAAACACAAAAGTGTTTCTGACGTTATTAAAATTATAACTGTGGCAAATCAACATTTCTGTAATGCAGTTTTTATTGCTTTACCTAGCCATAAAAGCCACTCTTGATGTAGAAAAATTTCTGTCTTCAGCAAAATTGCTTTTCAGAACTGGGAAAAAACCAAAACCAAACCAAAACAAAAACTCACCATTACCATCAGCAAAAAAAAACCAAGAATCTTGGTCAGGACATGGGAAAAGTCTTATTCACAAGAAGTACTCAAACAAGCTAAGCAGCCCAAAAGAACGATGTGTTGGATTTTGTGCCACCAGTAAAACGCTTATCAGGCAAGAGTCACAAGTCCTTCTGTCCAGAACCTGGAAGGAGAGTAAGATGCTCTGAGGGGATTTGGAACAAGAAAGTTTTTAGTCTTATTTCAAAGAGCATATCATTATTTTTCTGAAATAAAATAATAAATTAGCTCTGAAAGGAGGTTTAGGGAATTTTGTGGTGAATGACTATTTACTACTAGAAGAGATAGAATATGAATACAGAGTAATGCCCTATAAACCATGCTTTTGTCTATTCTGATAGAAGAATCTATTCCCCCATAGTTCTGGATTCACTCATGAAATAATTTCAAAATAGGTTTGCAGAATATAAAGAAACATTTTCACCTAGTTCTATATATATAAACACACACAGTCATATCACTGCCAGTATCTGAAATAGCAACCCATATGCTCTCCAACGTGGTGATTGTATTAAGACTGTCACATCCAGAGCTCTGTGTTTCAGCTATATTTAGCACAGCAATATTCCTGCAAGCTTTATATACAGGAAAGATATCTGTTTTGCTTATTTTCAACACTGCATGCAACACAGCAGCAAACTAACACTTCATACAGACATTTTGCTTTATTGAACCAGAGGATGAAACAACCTCTTTCAATATAAATGGAGAAGAATTGTGCACAGCTTAGATACATCCCAGAAATGAGCAAATCACAGACTGCTTCTTCACCTCAGCCTCCCATGTGTTCATTTGCAGCAGATCTGTGAGGCACTGCAAGCTGACAGGTGAAATCATTTGACTCATAGATCATGAGCAGAGCTACAGGAAGATGAATTGCATGCAAAAGAGCAGACAAAAGTCAACAATACATGACATACTGAAGTAATGAGAATCCTGCAGTAAATTAGGGAACTCACTAAAAAAAATTAAAAATACAGCAGCTGCACTTCAGACTATAACAGAAGGAGATGTGATAAACTAAGCTTAGATGAACATTAAGTACATTGAAGCTGTGATATATGGGCTATAATAGAGGATGACTGCTAATTCCAGAAGGCTAGTAATTCCTGAAGATATTCCTTTTAGAGAATTCTCAGGCTAGTCTGTTGTGTTAACAAGCTATCTTGTTAGCTGCTGGGCATATATTGAGATACTTTTGCCAGTGTCCATCTCCTGTACAGTAATAGAAGAGATGGTGGAAATGCTGTTTTAATCTGAAACATTAACAGAACATTTACGATTAAAATCCTAAGACTTGATTCAGCAAAATATCTCTATATTCTGTTTGGATGTCCATTTTCCATAAACTGATATGTTTAATTGTATCTGTAGCTCGAGGTTAGATTACTTTAGTTTCTGTCAGAATAAAGCATTCAATTGTTAACTATGGCAAAAATCCTGTAGTAGGACAATCCAGTTTTTGCTGGACTGAGGTGTAAGAGAGCACATTGGAGCTGTATTTAAGAATGGCTAAAGACAGAGAACGGCATTCTTCAGTTCTGTATTCTCTGGAAAAAAATACTGCTACTACTTCTCCATGTGCTGCTACTGCAGTGCTGCTGGAGTCCACACTTCACATGGTGACTGTGCATCCATTGTTCATGTTCAACACATCATCCACATGGAGGCTGGAGCAGTATCACCTGCATGTCAACACATTTATGGAAAACTTTTATCTGAGAAAATTGAAAGATTAAGTCACTGTGGAAAAAAACCCAGAGAAGCCAATATTCTTTTTCTGTGTGAATGAAATGTAGCACTGTAAGATGGTACATTTCTGTTTGGAGCTGGTGGAAGTAGAAATTCTTTTAAAATCACAATAAAAGTTGTTCCCATCTTTCCAGACCTTCCTTGCATAAGCAATCAGGCAATCAGCCAAACACAGGCTGGTCACAAACCTGAGCACTGTGAGCAGAAGCATTGGTCTAAATCCTGAACACTCTTACATTTATATAATTTTGTGGGAAGGACTAATGGCCCACAAAACATGCCCTTTCGCAAAGCTGGGCATCACTCCAGCTTGGAGAGGACAGTAAGGCAGCTCACACTGAGGGGGAAGAGGGCAGCCCTGCAGGGGAGCAAGCACAGGCTGGAGAAACTGCCTTGAAGAGGACAGAAAGACACAGGGCACCCTGCATCACCGCAGGGTGAGGCCCCACAACCACAGGGCAGGGGCCAGGCTGGAGGCACCGCTCTGAAGAGAAGGCTCTGAGATGTTGAAGAGAATCAGCAAGGAGCACCCTCAGCCCCTTGGACCCCTTCACAGTTAAAGCCCCTTTCAGGCCAGAGACCCCTGTGCCAGTCAGAGCTGTAGTTGCCCATGTGTATTGTCTACCATCACAGCAATATCGTGAGGTCATCAGGGGCTGGGCAGCATAAGTGTTATGAAAACAAACAAGACTTCACCTAGAGTGAGAAAGTCCGCTTTTATTTGTCCTTTTGCTAGTACAAAGGGCCTGTAATATCTCAAACACCCTTTCAAACTAAAATTTCAGTCAAAAAAGTCTAGCCATGTTCAAGCAAAAGTAGTATTGGGGGCATACACTGTTCTACTTGAAAGAATGATAAGCTACTATTATTCTTACATTAACCCAACACAGATATGAAAGGAGAGTGGAAAAGGAGATGCTCAGTTTGACTCCTTCATTAACATCACTTTAACCAAGAGGTTAAGCCTTTGAGTTTGATAGGAGTTATCTCCCTGTGCTGTACCACTTCTACATCTGTTAATGTGGAATGTCTCTGGGAAAGTTAACAGAAATATACCTTTGTAAGAGTCAATCTGTGCCAGGTCTGAACTGAGAGGTCTTTTTCCTTCAAACTCCCATTGCAATTACTTTCAGTGTTAGCATATCTGTTTTAAGTTGTAATAGTGGAAGAAGGTTAGACCCCAATATTTCAGTAATAAATTTTGCACTAGGAGCTTTAAAGCCTGCTTTTAAATGAAACAAGTTAGGACAAAACCCTTTAATCCTGAAAGTATAAGGACTGAGATAAAGGGAGCAGAGCACTCCAGGTGCTTTGCCTTGAAAGCAGTACAATACCTCCTTTGGTTGGCTAAAGTGGATGGCTGGTCATTATTTTCTGCCTAAAAGTCCTCATGAAATCATTACTCATATCATTATATTTAAATTGGTGAAATACAGTTCTAGAAGTGAAGTCATTCACAGTGGACACTCTGAAAAACTTAAAAATAATTGTGATAGGGAGATTTTATGACTGAAATAGATCTGAGTCTGAACAAAAAAACTTTAGAATATAAATGTATTGGTTTTTTGCAATTTTATTTATTTGTATGCAATAATATTTTAATCACTCTTGTAATATAATACATGGCATATAGTATAGCATATAGTGCATGTTTGTATATATTTAAGTACAACACCTACCGTACATATGTTGTATATACACATACATGCATTCACTTACAAGCATTATGTATACTATGCAAAAAAATCATTATGATTGAATCACCGTGATAAAGAAAAAGGACTGTATTTAATATCATTATAAATAAGAAACCTGGTACACATCCATCTCTGTATTGTCAAAATTAACTGCTCAATTCTAAATCTTTCTTTGGTCCCACAAGGCAGAAATTTTCCCACTGAAAGATTTTTTCCAATGCCTGATGAACATGTGGAATAGACAGGATGTTGCTGTTTGAAATTGTTAAGGAATAGATTTTTGAAGTCTTGAGGTCCTGAACTTCTTGATTTATGTGAGTGAAAAAGAGAAACCTGTGACTTGAAGGCAGTCTTGGTACTAATCAGGGTGCTCAGATGGCAGTGGAGAGTCTGCAGAGATGTGGAACTCCATTCCATTCTGCTGCTTTTACCATGTGAAAATTCCCTTATCTATAATGAATTTTGTTTTATAAGCACCTCAAGCCACAGCCATTAATTTCTTATTTTTATTTTAATTTTTATTTATTTATTTATTTTTAATATTCTTTTCTTGCATGATGTTGGTGCTACTTCACTATGCATAGCAATAAACAGCGTTTATGAGTTGGTATTTTTAACTGTTGTTACTGTAGACCTCTTTCTTGTGAGAATAAAGAGTTGTGACTTGCACAGGTAGTAAACAAATCTACACTGTTGTCACTTGGGATGGCTGCACTGCTACTACAGAAAACCATTTTATGCCTATATGTATGTACATGTGTGTACACATATATACACACAAATATATATATAAATGTAGTGACATTGTTTGGGAATAGAGGGAAATGAATAGATCTCCTGTACCTTCATATTCCACTTTTGTTCTGTGCAGTGTAGCCTTGACTATATAGAGGAAAATCAACCTCTGTCAGTCTGCCATTAATCTTCACAAACGTCGTACAACTGAGTAATTATTAAGCATTTAAATGCCAACTTCTGCTTTTAAATAACAATAATAGGGTGACAAAAACTTACAAATATAGGAAATTAGAAGATGAGAATTGTGACAGATCTTTTAGTCACATTACTATGAAAAACTTACCCCCATTTAAATTAAAGAAATAATGACAACTTCAAAGACATTTTTCTCTAGATGAATTTCTAATTTTTCTTCTGTTATTAATAATTAGAGGCTTTTGCTAAGAAAAATAATCTTTCTTTTTAAAGTCAAAAGAACATATCACTAACTCAAAGAAAATGGAAGACATGGCTCTTTTAAAATCTTTGGTTCATGATGCTCTCTCTGCCACCATTCCTGCTCCCTCTTTATTTCAGATGATACAGTGATCTCAAAATATAGGGGATACTGAATTCATAGGTTTATAGGAAGTCATGTGAGGAGTGGCTGAGGAAACTGGAGAAAAGGAGGTTCAGGGGAGACCTTATTGCTCTCTACAGCTACCTGAAAGCAGGGTATAACAAGGAAAGGTTTGGCTTTTTCTCCCAGACAACCAGTAAAAAGGACAGGATAAGAGAGAACAATGTCTTAAAGTTGCACCAGGGGAGGTTCAGGCAGAATTTCTTCACTGAAATGGTGGTTGGAACAGGCTACCTAGGGAGGTGGTGGAGTCAACATCCTTGGAAGTGTTCATGAAACAGCAGGACATGGCAATTTGTGCTCTAGTCTAGTGGGTGTGGCAGTGTTCAGTCAAAGGTTGGACTTGATGATCAGAAGGTCTTTTCCAACCTTATGGATTCTGTTTCTAGTTTGTCATGTTGTTTAAGAGCTTTCACTCTGCCTCTCCATTTCTTTCATGGAAAACAGCAGCTCTAAGATGAGACAAAGTAAACTGATATGCAAAGTTATGGTAATTTGTGAAACCTAAATTACCTCAATGAACATGACATCAGGCATGCAGAAGTCTTTATCCAGTGTGCTGGAATAATTTCTCACAGTACTCTGTGCCTATCTTTAAAATGATGGCAGGTCTTCCTGGAGAGCTAAGACATAGGGAATTTCTAGTGAATTTGGGGGAGAAAGGTAGTTTTTAAATGTCTAAATAACTTCGAAGCATGCTGTCCATTAGCAGTAACAGAAATAAAACCATTTAAAAGCTCTTTACATGTATTTCAGTTGTCTTACATCCTTCAACTGGGTATAGGAGCAGTTTCTGCTGGGAGCAGTTTCTGCTAAATTATGTAAACATTTAAGATATCCTTTCTCAAGATGTTTACACAAGTAAATGAGTTATAAAGTAGATGTCAAAGGAAAATCAAAAGTGAACTCCTCATTCTCATACAGGGTTAAAATTTCACTGATGCAAAAAAAAAACCTGGAGTCCCCTTCCAAGGTGCTCCTAAGACTCCAAATGAAAAATTGTGTTTTCATTTGGCAGTTATACTTCAAAGGTGAGTTGAGCAAACTGAATGAGTCAAATGAATCACAGGGAAAAATTATGTAAGAAAGCTTAATGTGCTGTTTAACCTCAAGAATGAAGGAAAAACAAAGTTGCATCAGACCTCAAGTACACAGAAGAGTTTACAAAACCAAAGAAGGCAACAATCCGTTTTCCTTTTACTTGAAGACCTTTTCAGTTCTGCAGGTCTGTGATCATTGCAAACTTTTTCATGGTACTCACATCTTCCTGGTGCCAGCCACACTGAGGGCCAGTCTATTAAATCACACCACCTACCTTTTAAAAGATTCTTTGAAACGACAGAAAAAAATCTATTCATCCTATGCCATTTGGAGAGTTCAGTTGAGACCATTTGGGAATATAGAAGCAGAGGAGACATATAGTGCCAGTTCAGTGCTTTTCTATCTCAACCACCACAACACACAAATTCCATCTGAAAATCATCTTCAATATAAATAAAAACTTCAGGAGGTTTGTCCTGGTGTTATTGCACTGAAAATTTTATTGATAATGAGATCTGACAGTAAAAGTGTAAGATTTAGGAGTGATATTATAACCTTTCTTTAACCTCTGAAATAATTTGTGGCCAATTTACACCTGATATTGGCTTTTATTTGCAATATCTCTTCAGTCTGTCCCTCCTGCTCTGTGTGAGATGGCAGTAACTGTATGCATTCTCAGCCTTTTTATATTCCCTGTCTAGACAAGACAATCTCTTTTATTTCCTGTTGTGCCATAAGGTTTCCGTTCCCTCTTTTCCCCTGTGCTCTCCTTCCACATTTGTCCAGATAGAGCATCATCCTGGAGAAAGCTCAGGGCTGGTTGAGCATGAAGAGCCCTGTGCAAGACCAAAGGTTGCCAGTGTAGCAGGACTGGTCTCACTACTCTTGTCACTGCCTTTAAATTTGTGCTGACAGGTAAGTGAGAAGAAATGTCCCTGGTCATAGCTACAAGGAACTGTAAAGAGACAGGAGATTGTCTTGAGCAGCTAAATGACTTTTAAAAACTCTGAAAAAGGCAATGTCAGAAAGCTGTGGCATCTGTGTGCTGCTGAAATCTCTTCTGGTCATAAGAGTTTGATAATTTCACTAAGTAGCTTGTTTGAACATAATATAAATTAATGAACAGAATTGCAAGAAAATCCCAAACCCTACTACACTATTAAATGATGCCTTATAAGAAATGTATTTTCTTTATCAGGTTTTCACGTAAGAGTAAACATAAACTGATTTTTTTTTTCTCTCAAAATGAAAACAAAAGTTGGACAATAAATTTTTCAGATAATAAATTAAGAATGGATATTTATTAAGATATCATAGAAGATACAACAAATTTATTGTGTTCTCTGAAGCCTGAAGACAAGTCCCTATATCTTTGCAAAAAAAGAAAAAAATATAAGAAAATTCTTGCTTCTATGTAAAATGACAGGAAAATTAATATACTGTTGAAACAGATGGCGACAGAAACTGAAGTAAACTTAATTGTAGTTTAAAAATTAAAATATGGAAAAAGTTAATACCATGGAAACTACAGAGGCCCTGAAAAATAGAATTTATAGAAATAGAGTGATCTATGATTATGATGAGTATTGGGAGAAGCACTTA
>VYZP01066369.1:1260-12151 GCA_013400635.1 Hypocryptadius cinnamomeus | reverse complement strand
TACAGTTTACGAGGAAAAAAAAGATATTAATCATTCTTTGACAGGTTTCTTTGTAAGCCACCAATAGAGATTTAAACTTTTTAATTTTACATGTGAACTACAAGAAACAGTCAGAAAACTTCTGTGAAAATTCTGCTCTTACCTCTCTTTTAGCCACACTTTTTAAATCAACCTTTAACCACATGTGAAATTTCATATATTTCCATTCATAAAACAGAAACAAGCAAGCACGGTATACAGAAATACATTTAAGGACGGATATCTAAACATTTAAATCACCAAATAAAGCAAAAAGAGTTGGTCATTTCTGAGAAAGAAAGTCAGGGCTCACCCTCAGCTGTTGCTTCCTTTGATGTTCAGAGTCTTGCAATTGTTGTTTCAGCAGAGCCATTTCACAGCGTAATTCTGCAATCACATCACATGTCTGCTGGGATTTAACAGAAAAAGCAGTTTTTGTCTTGCACTCCTCATTAGCTCTTTTGCATTTTTGAATTTATTTCTCTAAAGTTTCCAGAAACTGGAAAAATTATCAACTTGGGAGAAAAAACCTGTATGAGTTTACAGCTCTGGATGTGTCAGTTTGGGCCCTCTGGTGAGGTTAGAAATGGAAACAGCAGCACAAAAAAACACCCCAATAATAAAAAATCCCTACTAAAATCTACTAAAAATTAGTAGAAAGAAAAATATCTTGTATATGAAATGGAGTAAAGTATCATCAAAGCTCAGAGAATTTCAGCAAATAAACACCAAACACCCCACTTGTCCTATGGATCTATGGATTAATAAATGGTATTTAAAACTTGAGTCTTTTCTACAATTATTTAACTTTAAAATCACTTTAAATATGTACCATCTCTGTACCTATGCATATTGGTAGATATCAACCTGACAGATGCTTTTCTAGAAACAAACCAGAGTTACTACATTTTGGGTGAAACCTACACTTGCAAAATATAAAATTATTTCCTCAAACACATAAATATTTAAGACAATGTTCAATACTATGAGGCCTGCAGGACTTTTTTTTTTTTTTTCTGGAAAAAATATTTTCTGTCATGGAAGAGGCTTTATGAAAACATGAAGTCTTAAAGGGTGTATCCAGAATTTTTACAGGAGCACAAACAAAATCAGGATGTTAATTGTACTTTATCTGAATCAGCTGTAGAAATACACACACACCAGAATGACCAACTAACTTCAGACGATTTTTCAGTCAAATTTGGGAATAAAAAATTAAATTCCAATTTTATTTAAACTTACACTCATGACTAAGTTGGGGAACTGAGCAATTCCTTGGATTTATTCATAAGCATCACACTGATAGTGAGGAGAACACTTAAGAAACAAACCCCATTTTCCTGCCTGTTCCACCTGGCAGCATACCTGAGCTTGTTCCTGCTTCAGAAAATCTCTATCAACATCAAATTTACTTTGTAGTTGCTGAAGGTTCTCCTTGTATTCCTGCATAATCTGGTCCTTGTCTTTCTGAAGTAACTTGTACCTACACAGAGCAAGCAAACAGAATATGGAAATTGCTTTCATATTTTGGCATTTTACCTGCTCAGTATCAATTCCACGGAGTCTGCACGTCTGCCACGTGCTCTTGTCACAGAATGAGCTGCTCATAAATAATGGAAAGGTAAGACACTCCTCAAGGTGGTCGTTTGGGTCACTTTAAATGAGTTTGACACCAATTAATATATTTTCATGAGAGTTTTCTAATGTCAAATGCCATTCAGTGTGTTCCTGGAACAAAATTAATAATATTTGCTTCTGGAAATCCCATATTCTTAAAAGGTTAACCAGCAATTGTTATTGAATTACCTTTCTTTCAGCTCCTGAAGTTCGGAGCAGACCTCCTGGTAGCGCAGTTCTACCTCAGTCTTCTCCTGAGATAATTTCTGACGTTGTAAATTACTATTTTCAGCCTCAACAGTCAACTGCTGCACACGGGCCCCCAGCTTTTGGACTGTCTCATTCTAAAAGAATAGAGAATTAGTGAGAAAAGCCCAGAATCAATGAGGGAATACCCCAGTTGTTTTTCAGTAGCCTTGAGCAACGAGGTTCTCTGGTGATGCAGAGACACAACAGTTACAATGGCAAAGCTGTCATCAATCAGGACAGTAAATTCCATATTGTATATAAAAATAAATATATCTTCAAAATGTGGGTGTTTATTCCCCCTCAAAGTGACATCTCTTCTCCCTTACACAGAACAGTGTATGCAACGGATTTCTAAATTACAAATCCTTTAAAATGGGAGAGAAATAAATATTTCAATGGAAAACCACAATGGATGGTAATATATACAAAGCATTTTTAGACTTCCCAGAAATCTCACTGCAGTAACTTTCAGTAAATTACAAGCATCTCTCAAAAGTTGTATCTTTTTCCTGGAACTTCGTCTCACAATATAAATTAATCTAAAAATGAACAGAGTAAGGACAGGCAGGTAGCATGAGACTACTCTAGGCCTTCCCTTCCTTCCCTAAATTTATTGTAATATGCAGGGAAATGAGGGAAGAATTCCTCAGGAGGCTGGGGAAAAATCAGACCCAGAACAGGTATGACAGTTATTTTTATATTAACAAAGGCCTGAAGATGAGGGAAGTGGAACAGAAATTTCACCCACTCCTAAAGTAAAATAAAACCCCAACTATCTGCCCTGTGCAGCCACTGCCCTGACTGTCAGTGGAGGTGACATGAACCTGAGCCAATGCAAGAACCTCACACAGGGACATCACCTGAACGGCCACCTGAGCTCTGGCAAGTGGCCACAGAGATTTCACAGCCACAGCACAGCAAAATTCTCCATCTGTGCCAAGCTGCTCAGTATGGGTTTGGTTTTGTGAGGCCAGACGGTTGTTTACTTTGGGGGCTTGGGGTTTTTGGTTGTTTTGTGGTTTTCTGGGGTTTTGTGTTTGGGTTTTTTTTTTTTTAATAATTAAAAAAGGAGTAATTTTTAATATACCCCTGAATATAATTCCTGGCTGACCCCATGTCCCTCAAGGAAGTTGATCCTTGTTCAGGGTACAAACCCCTCCTTATCAGCTCTATGGCATTAATGAAATTGTTCAGCCAATTCCACTTGCTAACAGCACTGGCATTCCTGACAACATGAAACTCTGAACAGGGGAACTCTGAAATACCAACAGGAAAAAAAAAATTAAAAATCAGGAGAGAGAAAGGAGAGAGAGAAAAAAAGAAAACTAATTTCCAGTGACAGTCTAGTCTTTCATCTTAAGCCCTGCCTTGAACTCTACCTTGTTTAATTATTAAATCAGAAGCTGCTCGGCAAGATCTGTCTAGTTTTGATGGTTCTTAAATTCAATCTTGCTGACAGACTGTGTCCATTTTTCTTTGTATTTACTGTTACCTATGACATGATCTGAATGTTAATTTTTAAATTCAACATTCATTAATAAAGGAATAAATTTTGTTTGACATTGTCTTTTCACTCATTCAATTTTCCTTGTACTTCATCCTGATGAAAAGTACAGGATGGTTTTTTGAGGTTACTTGTTAATTTTTTTGCTTTTTGCATCATTTATATAACAGGCACAAAATCCAGATTATACCTAATTACATGCTTATAATTACTCTAAAAAAGAAATGCAATAAATTAGAATAATCAATACTTATTTTAAAATCCTTTTAATGTCATCTTTCATCTAACAGAAGCATTTGCTCAGTCAAAGAGGAGGTGGGTGAGTAAAAAATCATGCTTCTATGAAAAGAGATGTAATATATAAATGGTCTACAAACCTGCAAAGACAGAAGTTCTGCTAACTTGAATCAAATATTTGTAATTAAGGACTGATTCTAAGATATCAGTGTAACATTGACTGAAGGGCTGTACCTTACTTAATTTTATCTGGGGAATAAAATCCTTGGTTGGACTGGCTGCCAGGACAGTGCCCTCTCCCAGGAGAGAACAACTGCACTATTGAAAGTAAGGATGTACGTGCATGAATAACAGAATCATGGAAAGGNGGCACTTCCATCCCACCTGAACCCAAACAAATGGAATTTAACATTTTAAGAGACACTTGCTGTCGTGAGAGGTTCACAACCAAACCTACAGTTGACTGTGTCTGCTGCAAATACTCCTCCTCCATCTTGGCCAGCCGGGCGTTGGTCTCCTCCAGCAGCTCCTGCATATCTTCTGTGTGCTTCTTCCGGATGTTGAACTTCTCCTTCTCCATCTCAGCCACGGCATCGTGGAGCTGCACCAGAAAAACAGGCACAAAGGAACAAATGGCATCTACAACTAGCATTGAGAAGTGTTAAATTATTATAACATGTGAGTAGAATCAGTGAAAAGCCCAGGTATTCACACTTCCGTCCTCTCTGAAAATATTGTTTCTCTAAAACAAAAAAAAAAAATTGTGGCTGCCCATCCCTGGAAGTGTTCAAGACCAGGCTGGACAGGGCTTGGAACACCCTGGGATAGTGGAAGGTGTCCCTGCCCATGGCAGGGAGTGGCACTGGATGAGCTTTAAAGTCCCTTCCAACCCAAATCACTCTGGGATTCTATGAAAAAAAAAAGCCCAAACAAAAAAACCACCCAACACTGGAGCCTCAAGATCTTCATCACAAAGGGCAATTTATGATTTATGATTATGACATGCCTTTAGGAAGGCAAGAATTAAATCCAACTTCATCTCTACATGCAGGGCTGCAAAAAAATTAAATTGTACAGCAAACTTCATGAAGAGAGGTGGGTTTGTCCTTTCTGTGACCCTCCCTCTCCTGAGAGGGGGAAACAAGACAAATACTGACAATAATCTGGACAAAGGTGACACTGTCTCACAATAAACATGCTCTTCCCTTTTCTTTGCTGCTGTCTTGAGTTGAATAATAAATAAAAATACATTGAAGAATTCATGACCCATTGCAAGACTAAGAGTTCAAAGGAATCACCGTGACAGCAGGTAGCAGCAGGTTTATCCAGATTAAAATTCCATGTCAGGTCAACCAGAAATAAACACTTCCCTAACAGATCCAGAGACTTGCCAGGAGGCCAGATGAACCCCAGGAACAGGGTGACCAGCTGGGTGCAAAAGCATCAGCAAAAAGAATCTTGATTACTTCAGGAAAAATAAAATCAGCACAAAAACCACCTCTAAAACATATTCTGTATATTTATTTTTTGAGTGACAAAATGTATTATCCCAGATAAACACTGCAGGAGTCTGTCAAAGGAGGGAAGTATCGTTCATTACCCTTTTCTCCCACTCATTGTTCAAGCAATCATTGCTTTGCTCACACATCTTCTTCAGCTCCACAATCTGCTGCTCTTTGGCTTCTCTCACAACTTGGGACTCACGAACAAGGGTCTGAACTGTTAAAAATGGAAAAAAATAAACAACCATTCAAGACCTTTGGGATTTTTCAGTGTTGGCAGTAGATACAATCAGTTTATGTCAGTTTTCCAACTGACCTGGCTTTCTGATGGTTTTTAGCTCTTAAATACTTAATGGATGTGCTGCTTTAAGATGTAGCTCTTAAATTCTGTATCGTTACAAGGTGTTCTCTCTTTTCTACTTTGTTTACAGAATATCTCAGAGTTTTGCTTCCTGAAGGAGTAAATATACATCAGCAAAACTCTGTGTAACCTCAAGAAAATAGTTATTTTAACCTGATTTTATGAGCATCCTTAAGAGAAAAGGTTCTTGTGAAGGTTGAATGCCCAAGACATACAGGAAAATGGAGTTCCCCAACTTAAATTAGAAGTGATGGCATCAACATTAGTGGAAAAAGCAGGTCCATATTCACACTTTCACTTTGTTTTGAGCATTTTCATTAGCTGAAACAGTGTGGGCAACTCCAATTCAACCTGTTCCAGCCAAGAGCAACCACCAGCCCACAGAGAGAAGCCCCACATCCCTTGTTGGACAAATTATTTTCCCAAGGAGCAGGAAACAAAGCACATGGAACACTCTTCCTTTTTGTCCATAGATTACCAAACTTCTGTATTATTTTCCAGTGTGGTTTAGTCCATAGTGTGAATGGACTCCCAGGAATTCTGAAAGAAACTAAGATTGAAAAACTGCTGACAAGCCACTCTGAGGGTGAGTTTTGTACTCGTGACACACTCAAGAGTACCCATGTTTGAAATCTCCTGCCACAATAGTCTTAAAAATAATCCACTGTGGTTTGATTAAAATGTACTGAATGTATAAAAAAATGAACTTCGAGCCAGAGGTTCCAAAAAAAAATGGAAAGAAGTGGCCAAAATATTTCAGTGGCATCAAAGAAACTTTTTTTGGTGACGCTCATAAAAGCTGTGTTCAGTGTAATAGATCACAGGCCTCTTGGAACACTTGGGTTGGAACAGCAGAGACAACTGGACAAGAATCTCAGAGTCCAAAGGAAAAAATTAAATCAAGAGTTGCAAATGATGAAGAAAGGGATGTCTGCAGAAGGAGCACGCAAGCCCACAGCCACAAGAGAATGCAGTACAATACCACCACACAGAAGACAGCCATGAGGATAAAAATCACCTTTTTTCTCCAGTTTTCTTATCATATCCTCAGACTCCTTTTGTTTCTTTAGGTATGTGGACTTCAGCACATCTATTTCATCATTCTTTCTATCCAAAATCTGCAGAGAAAACTCAGAATATTTTAACATAAGTCCAAAACATTCCAAACTACAACCAGTGCACAAGATACCTGGTCTGCAAGAAGTCCTCAGGTCATGCAGGATTAAGTGATTGAACCTAAATCATTTTTCCAGCTACAACTGCCAAGCCATAAACGAAGAACTGGTTTAGACAAATGTAGGAAAGAGCAGATTTAGAAAGGAGTTTCATGTTTTAAGGTGAGTTTTTTTGTTTTCCTTTAAACCTGGGCAAACTCAGTGCTGCTTTCGTTGAGTTTGGAAGTTTCATGGTGCTATTGCTGCAAATAGAAAAGATTTCCATACTTATGTTGCCTAATAGTATTTAAAAGCATCTAAAATTCTCTGCAGATTCAAGAAATATTTAAATAAGTTGGTGAACTTCATTACAGTCTTTTGTGCTTCACCAACTGGAATTCCTCACATGGATCCCAAGGAACAATGGACTGGAACAGAGCAAGTATAGGAGGGTAACTACACCCACATTTCTGTACAGGCTGAGTTTGGAAATAAAAAAAGCTTGAATATTTGCACACTTTGAGATAGTATTTTAATTTAAACTTTGTGTTTAAGATAAAGATTAAAGTTGCAGAAATTTTATAACAGTGCCCCAAATCTCTTATCAAACAGAAGCTTTCATCTTAAAACAATATTACTCCATCTGCAATAAACGTTTTGTGTCTTTAAAGATTAATACGACACTATTTAACCTTTTCTAAAATATCCAACGTTATTAAACTACTTCAAAAGACGGAATTCTAACATCAATTAGGAAGGGATGACAACTCAAGGGATGAGAAAGCATTTAAACTATTTCTTATTCTCACAAAGCTGTTTCCTTTAGACTCTCAGCTTTGCTCACTGCTTCTGCTCCAAGGCCTTGAGAACAGATGAGCCAAATATGCACCTGACCAAATATTAACATCCTCTCAGGAGGCTTTGATGTGTCACAGAGTTGTGTCAACCAACTTCCTCCAAGGCTGTGACTCAGTCTTTAGGAAACAAAGCAGAGGCACCGAGTGATGCTGAGCTTACAGCGGGATCAGCGCCGCCGGGATCGGGATTCCCGCTCCGTCCCGGGATCAGAGCCCTGCCAGGGGCACCTGGCATCCCCCAGGACTTCACCCCACCTCTAAAACACGGGACTGAAAGTAACAGTATGGTCTGGGGTGGGTATAATCCTCCCAGGAGGGCTGTTATGTGACACAGTAAAGACAAACGCAGTGTAACCCAGAGAGCTGGAGCCATGTTAGTGCCGCAAGAATTCAGAGAGCATAAACTTTAAAAATGCAGCAACATAAATCAAGAGGTGATTGGTGACCTGCCTCTGCTCTAAGACAGTGTCAAAACAGAGACAGGACAGCAAGCACTGCTGCTGGATGAGCCTGAATACATATGGTATATCTGTGGGTTTTCCTACTGTTATATTCTGCATTTTGTCCATGAAAAATTAATTTTGTTCACATTCTTCTCTAACACAAATGTTTTCTTCTAACAGAAAAATCACGAGTTTGTGACTTCCCACAGAAGTTGTTATGCTGGTAAAATAGGTTGTCTTGTTCTAACAAACAAATTGCCTTGTATTTTCATCTTCTTTCTGCAAGTGCTTTCTCCTTCCTAAGTAAAATATTCTGCATTCCTCTCAGTTTATGCCAACTGTTACCTACAATTTGACTTCCACTGAACATTAATTGCAATTGTGAAGAAGCTAAAGAACAACTGATAAATATTTATGATAATCATAGTCTCTATTATTGTTTAATACACTGCTTTTGGAAAAAAGCACAAACACTTCTTACCTTTTGAACATCAGCATCATGCTTCTGTTGTAATTTCAGTTTTTCTTCATGAAATTTACCTTCTGCTATTTTCACATTCATTTCCAGCTTTAAAAGCAAAATAGAATAGATGCATGATTTAAATAAAGAATAAATTACACCAATGACCTTTTCATAACTTTTTAATAATTCATTTATGTCTTTCAGAAGGCAATGGGAAGTCACCAACTAAGAAATCTTATGAAAAAAATCTATATTCAGTTTCTCAATATTTTCATATTTATTCGATACAATTTTTACCAAAGATGTCATCCTACAACATTTCTTCAGAAAAATGGATTTGTAGGATGTTTTAGTTGGCAATAAACACAACTGCTACTGCCCAGAACAAGTTATCATCCTTAATTTAAATAAACACTTAGGAATTAAACTTTAATATTTCTGTTAATATACCAAGTTTGGTAAACTCATTTTCATTTCTTCAGGCAGGTGTTACATTTACACAAAGAATGTCCTTTAGCCCAGATGCACATTTGTTTTTGTTTGTTTTCTATTATTCACGGAGTTCACATTATAAACACATTTCCTTTTAAAGGTGACTTATGATGGGATTAAGGATTGGATCACTGAAATACATTTCCTGTTCTGCCTGTGTTTGTTCAAAGCTGTACTTGAACCCCTCCAACACAAAAATGCACTGCTAATTCTTACTCAGAGTCTAAGTTTCCATCTTTCAAGTATTTTTGAATCTCCTGCATGTTTTGAGTACAGCATGTTTGCCGCTAAAGGCGTCTTCAGGACAGCTATGAGAGGAATTTCAGCCTCTCAGGCTTTTCTAGAAACCAAAAGTGACACCTTGAGTTCACACTCAGGCTGTTCCACACCTACATTTATCAACAGTCACTGTTCAGACAGCAAAGACTGAAAAGCTTTTCCAGAAGACAGACCCTGATCCCCCTCACTTTAGAAAGGGAGCACCAAACACCCTCCAGGAGATGACTCTAAGTGGTCTTTGGCCAACAGAAAACTTTGTGTTTGACTTTTGGGTGCTCTGAAAGGTGCTGAGGTTCCCCCACCTCAAGGCTGGACACTGCACTCCCATCACCATCCAGTCACTTCCAGCTCTCACATTTTTATTTAGCTCAACTCAGAACCTGACTTGTAATATCCCAACTCACAAACTCCACAGGAATTGACAGCATTATTCATTCTGCCTTTATTTTCCATGCCCTTGACTAATCAAAAGTTGCCATTCAAGCATGAGTCTTTATCTCACACAGACCAACACTAAACACAGTACAAATTATTCATTTCTTATATGACTCATTTGTTTTCCAGGTTTGTTGGGACTTGAAAACATCACAACATTATTGTGACTTGAAAATGTGAGCTACAAAAACCCAACTCAACTCAAAAATCTTCTGCAGGAAACACAGAAGGCTCCTCAAGTAGAGAAAAGAGAAGGAAGAGCAGAAAATTGTTGCATTTTCTAAACTGATCAACGGATGAGTTGCACACAACAACCCCTTATTACACCACAGATAAAGAAATCCATCTCCCAACTGTTTGCACATAAACGCATGCAAATTAATGGAGGAGGAAAAAAAATTAGGTTGACAATTAATCCAAAGAAAATAAATCGTATTTCCAGCTGTCAGCCAACACTTTTATCTTCTCAAAATATGCATTATGATAAAAGTGCATCTTCTATCCATGAAATCTACACATATGTATATATGAAAAGAAATATATGCATATATCGCTGCAACAAAGTGACATTACAGAAGAAAATCTTAGTACCAGGTGATGAATAACTGTTGATTTAATAAAAAGAGCACAGTAATCCACTTCCAGATAGACAGCTTGTGAACATGCCATAAATAAATATGAAGGTCTCATAAAAACACAAATACCAGAAACTAAATATGAAAGAGACTCCAATCTACTTGAATTACATTAAAAGCTTATGAATGACTGAGGTACAGCTACTGCCCTCACACAGCTACTAAATCCACACAAATTACATTTAAAACTCATTAATAACATCAGAATGTCTCGGCTGATGGAAATGAATCCTTGGTGGTTTTATTATTCTGTACACTGAAATAATACAAAAATAAATCAAAATTGAGAATTTCACTCAGATTAAAGATGGACATACATATTTTCAAGTGCTCCTGATTGTTCTCAGCCACAGGATGTTTTCCCCTAGGCTGACAACAGAACTCCCTGTACTCGAAGCTGGTTCCCACTTCTCATTAATCTTCCCCTTAGCACCACCCTTGCACTTGCACCAGTTCCCATCAATTTTAGCTCATTAATTCATTACACCCCTTCCACCAGAACAGCCATCTCTTAAAATATCACAGTTCTGGGACTGCTTTCCAAAAAGGAGAGCTAATTGCAACCAAACAACTGGAAAAATGTGTCCAAGATACAGAGATCAGCCGTTAATGAATGCAACCACTGTAATAACAAAGTAGGTTGCT
>VYZP01066366.1:2004-50897 GCA_013400635.1 Hypocryptadius cinnamomeus | reverse complement strand
TGTAACCATATCTGAAAATGAAGTATATTAGAATCTTTTTAATATGCAATTTAATGTCAGGAAAATACTTCAGGACTCAGGGAAATGAAATTTTGATCAACCAGTCAAAATAATTTGATGAGTTTCCCTTATTTTACATTCAAAGCACAAAGCATCAGTGTCTTAGGGCTAAGGGAGAATTGATGGTTTCAGTAACAAAAACAATACATGAAAAAGAGGAAGCTCTTAAGTACCTTGAATCTGGAAAATACATGGGTTGGGCTCTGTTCTGCTTTACCTTCAAAGAATTAAAAGCAAGTCCTTTCCTACAATTATGAGACTGGAATTGAAAATGCATGTGTGTCACAAGCCCTGCTGTTATGTTCTACAGCCCAGCAGAGTGCTTTGAAGGAAGCTTAGTCTGCTCCTGCCTCTGAAGTGCAGAGTTCCTTGAATAGATACTTCTCTTGAACAAAACATCCCCACGAATTAATACTAGTCACACTCTGTAAGTCGGCTTAGAAAGAGCTTTCAGGGCATTTCCTCAAAAGGACCTCAGTGTGTGCTGCCACGATAAGCCCCAGTCCTCTGGGATCTTGCTCTTCCTTTAAGAATACTAAAAATTGAGCCACCTTTTCGTCATTTGAGGTTTTATAGGCAAGCAAGCTGGCAGACGTGATTACCTTTGGGATACATTCCCTCTCCCTTAGATATCCAGCTTGCTAATGGAAATGGGTGTTTGAGGATCAATAACCTGGCAAGTCCTCACTGCCTGATCTGCTGGGAGTAGGAGCATGGCAAGTGCTGTGTGAGACAGGTTCTCAGCCCACACCTGAGACAAAGGAAGAAAAATGGGTGATTTTATGGTTTTTTTTTTGGTTGACTCCTTAAACACTTCTAACTGCTGCAATGGCTTAATTCTTCCAACACTGGATGTTGTCTTTTATTAGTGCATTATTAGAAAATGAGGAAGCATATTCAGATTCTGCAGTCTTCAAGTGCCTAGAGGCAGCAGAGAGGGAGATTACTGCAGGGGGCTGGATTCAACATTCCTAAAGTTAGTCTCTTGCTTCAAATCATCCTGTGGAGAAGCCTTCATTACTTTAGGCCTTAAAGGGAATACAGCAGACTTTCTTCCCAAGGCTAATGTTAACCTTTATGAATATCTTTCTTTGCTTCCCCAGAGAGACATCATTTTAGATCACTGTTTTAAATGGAAGCTGATTTCCTTTGTCTGTGAATGCAATGAATGAAACAACAAAGCACCTTACTGCAGGTTTACAGTGTAAATATTTGCTTCCAAGCTGTAGGTTTGTCAGTCAGATTTAGTCTGAAGAAAATATTTGCAACCAAGACAGCAACCCCAAACATAAATAAGAGTTATAATGGAAATAATAGTCCTTACTCTAACATTATGATCATGTACCTACATAAAAAGTTGCAGCCCTCATGTTGTATAATCTACTATTGGTCCTGTTATGTGACCTAATTAAAACTCTACCTCGAGGATGTCCTTGTCATGCCTGCCAAAATATTAGGGTAATTTAGGAGTTCCCAAAGGAGGGACCTGTGAAACTGGAAACAGCAATCAAATGCCAGCTTTCACACAAGAGGGCTTACTTAGAAGTTGTGAGAAGCTGATTTTCACAGTGCGGTGTAGGAATTATTCCTTTTTCCATCATGGAAATCAGCTCAGATGCTCTGTCAAGGTTTAATCCCATCCAGCAGCTAAGCCCCACGGAGCCACCCATTCACTCTCCCCTGACAGGATGGGTGACAGAATTGGAAGGGTGAAGGAGATAAAGTCAATTTAACAGGTAAAATAAAGGTCCTGTGTGCCAGCAGAGAAAAACAGGTAGTTCATTCACCACTTCTCATGGGCAGGCAGGTGTTCAGCCACCCCAAGGAGAGCACGGCTCTGTTCCCTGTGACAGCGACTTGGAAAGACAAATACCAATGCTACAAACATTTCCTTATTCTTCCCCCAGCTCTATATGCTGAACATAATGCCATTTGGTATGGAATATCCCTTTGGTCAGCTAGGTTCTGTCATCCCAGCTGTGTCCCCTGCCAGCTTCTTGGCCACCCTTCCACACTGTGCAAGGACTGATCAGCAGTCACAGAAACATCCCTGTGTTATTAGTGCTGGTTCCAGCACACCCAAAACTCAGCTCCATATAGACTGCCATGAAGAAAATTAACTCTACCCTAGCCTAAACTAGCCCATGCCCCTACAAGGAATTTTTGTTAGCAATTGATTTATATAATGAAGTTTGCCATGGAGTCCATAATGACTGGAATCCTCAGGAACCTGGGCTCACACTTTCCAGAATGAAACAGGAGCTGACTTCTGCTCATGGTGTCTCTGTGGCCGTGAACAGAGGCAGGGCCTGGAGGGGAAAGATGATAATGCATCCTGGGGATGCATCAGAAGTGAGAGTGAAGGAGTCAGGGATGGAGAGAGGCAGCAACTGAGAAGAAGATGACAGACAAACCAGAGGAGGACAGGGACCAAAGTAGGAAAACAAGAAAAGAGTGACAGCATGTTCAACTCATGCAAATTAAGTGCCATATAAATTCCATAATGATGCAAACCACCCACTGCTTCACTCTGAAGCACCCAGAGTGCTCTGCTTTCCTCAGGTAATCCTCCAAGAAAGCAGGGGAAACAACATGTAAATACAAACTTCAGTAAGTAACTACTGTTTTAAAATTTGTCAGACAAGCATTTCTGTGCTACCAATAACTTCATCCTGTGCTCAAAAAATGTTTGATTGGTTAGCCAGTTAAAGCTGCTACCTCACAAATCAAATAAATAATAATCAGAGGGTACCAGGAGATATGCAGGTCCATGGCCCCGTGCTAATCAGCTGTGTGCATGCAGTAGCTCAGATGAATACCTGGAAACTGGCCAGCTGTCAACGCTATAATCACTCAAACATCAGGGATGGTGATTTGTCAGTGGGCCCCTAACCCTTTAGTGAGAAAATCAAATTATAATTGCATGCATTCTACAAAAAATGACTGTACTGAGCAGCTGAAGAGCCTCCCACTTTCTGAAATACATTTGCAGAAGGTATTTATTGACTCACCTTCAATCCAAATTGAGTTCAGAAATCTGAAGTTTGAAGCATAAGTAGCTAATACAAATGATCAATGGTAAATATTCTGGCTTGTTTTAAAATGTAGTAATTTCTTACCCTTCAGAAAATCTGGAGAGGTGGAAAAAACAAGTTTGTTGTGGGTAACCAGTGAATAGCATGGTGTCCTCAGTGCTCAATACAGAAAGGTCAGACTACAGTGAGAACTTCTACGGGAAAGAATTTCAGATTTCCCAGAGCTCAGTTGCTGCTTCTTTTTGCCAAAAGGAGTTTAAAATCAGTTTCACACTCCCCCAGCATTCTTTCAGGGAAGAGTAATGTAAAAATTAGGGTGGCAAAAGCAGCTGTACCTTCACTTTGGGAAAAAAGAATCAAATTATTTGGCTTCCAATTCTTAAAAAGATACCATGGGAGTTCTAAATCCTTCAGCTGTTGCATCCTCAAAAGGTGACTGAGTCAATAACTTTGGAAACCTTTTTTTGCATATTTACACTAGTAACATTATTGAAGTGCAAAATAGTGGTCAAGAAACCTTATCTGTGCAAATCGTGACATCAAATTCTCACCTAGGCTGCTGCCAGACAACCTCTGGGATTGCAGCCTGCTGGGTTTCAGTGTGGGTTTTGTTCTTTATTATTTTGATGTGGCATTGCTAATGAGTTGTGAAATGTCTTGTGCTGAGCATTCAGTGCCTGAGCACATTCCTGCCTTTGGCAGTTGTGGGAGAGGGCTATGGCAGAACTGCATTTTGCCATCTGGATGATTTCTTTTCCAGAGGCCCTGCAGGGACAGGGAGATTGTAAATCTTTACTTGGCGCTTTCAAAGGGTTAACAAAGGAATTAAAAAGCTTCATTAGCATCGGAGAAGGATGACAGTCGGCCGCTGTGCTTACACACATTGCAGTTTGAGACAATTTTGGCACTAAGGAGTTGAGAGGCTGAGGACAAATAAAATGTAGCAGGTTTTGCAGGCAAAGACAGTTACCTTAATGAGTACATGGACAGTGCTGAAGGATTGGAGCACAGTACAAGATTCTTGATAAAGCCATCTGGACACGGGGGCAGAGAGGACAGATCAGGGGGAAGGAACCGGTTTACAACCTTGTGCAGCAGCATCAGAAAGTTGCTAATAATGAATTTTGCAGCTATGTTCAGTTTTTGAACTTGAATCCCATTATATAGTTTTTGAAGTGATAGATATTCATTGAAATCCCAATCTTATTTTGGATACTTATAATTCCATGCTCAAGAGTCAGAGAAATTTAAACCATTACTGTGCACACAAACAACATTAAAAGAACTATATTAAGCTTGTGGAGATGAATAATGTTCTTCAATGCATTTCTGTGCATGTGTGCAATTTACTTGGTGTTTTGTTTCGCAAAACTATTTTCATCTCAGGGATTCATATTGATATTTGCATAGGTCAGCAGTAGACTGGGAATCATTAAAGCAGCAGAATGTGTCACTTTAAGCTAATGAAGTATTTACCACTGCCAGCAGCAATATTGGTGTGAGCCCACAATAGCTTTGCCAGTGCTTTTCATAAGCATTTATTGAACAGCAAAGGAAAGGTGAGGCGGGACTCTGAACTTCTGGTTCTGTCTCATTAAGGGGTAATATATTCCAGGGGACAGAAACTTCCCTCATTGCTCCTTTCTCAACCCACACTTTCTCAGCTGCAGTGGTTGATCTTTCCCAGCTCTTAGTCCTGAACCACCTCCTTGGTAGTCATGTGGGGTTCATCTCACTCAATGGCATTATATTGTATTTTTGTGGCCAGTTTTTTTGGGGGAGGGGGAGGAAATGCAATGCAAATGTCTATGTCTTACCTGGTTTTCTAAAAGCCTCTTATAATCAAGTATAGGACAATATGTGTTTAAACTATTTAAAACAACTATTTTGGGCTGAGAACTGTTGTGCTTTGCTAGTGTCTTAAAGGACCTACATGGTTTAATTGAAATAATTACTAGCTACCCCAATTCCAGAACAAGTGTGCTTCTTCTTCTCTCTTTTCCTACTGCATCTTCTCCAAGCAGCTGCTCTTCAATGTTCTCCTTGATTCAATTTCTAATCAGTTATAGCCTGGGATTCAACAAAATAATTTGATTGGTACCTGATCTTCCTCCTCTTCCTGCCTTTCTTTCTCTGCCCTCATGTGATTTTCTTTACACAAGGATGGTAAAGAGCCTTGAGGAGGAGTAGCCCTGTGAGGAGTGGCTGAGGGCACTTGGTCTGTTCAGCCTGGAGGAGACTGAGGGGAGACCTCACTGCAGTTACGACTTCCTCATGAGGGGGAGAGGAGGGGCAGGCACTGATCTCTGCTCTGTGGTGACACTGACAGGACCCAAGGGAATGGCCTGAAGTTGTGTCCGGGGAAGTTTAGGTTGGATATCAGGAAAAGGTTCTTCCCCCAGAGGGTGGCTGGGCACTGGAACAGGCTCCCCAGGGCAGTGCTCACAACACTGCACAACACATCTTGACTTTGCCTACACTGCTGAATAAAAGAGGAACAGGGACTGATTTCTGGCTCCCAAGGTCCAAGCAGCATGGGCAGGCTTGTGGCCACAAGATCAGATCCCATTAGAGCTGATAGTTTGAGTCTTTGACCTGTCCTGAGGCCCCACACCTCATCTGAGACTCATGTGGTCGTAAAACAAAGGGATTATTTTGTGTGTGGCTCTTTGCAGGCCAAAGGCTTGCAAGCAATTGGTCTCCACTGCAGCTCTTTGGAGAGTTCTCTTTTTAACATGTAAAGGAGGGTATGAATTGCATGCTGTAGGGCATGACAAAAGGATATATAGGTGTATTTAAGGACACAAAGCCTGGAGACATGTTAGAAGACTTTTTTAGGTGAACAAGACCAAACAGTGTAATCATCTGCTCAACAGTAGTTGTACAAGTTCTGGGAATTTACAGTCTATCAAATTTTATATCATGTTTTGGGTGGTCAGTTTGGAGGATTGGAATGCAGTACTCAGCCTTCCTCCTCTTGTTTAATTTAGAAATATAGACATACCCACAGAAACCTCAAATTCTTCCTACATGTGCTAGTTCAAGCTTAAGAAACTGTGTAGTTATTTAAGCATAAAACTGGGAACTTACTAATTTGTTCTACTACTTGAATTAACATTAGCTTTCCAATCATGGAGTAGCAAAGCTATAAGAGTCTCCATTAGTCATGTATGGGGAGTTATATTTTTATATAGTTACGTCTATATTAATATTTGCATTAAAATTTTCTATCTAGGCACATACCAGATGCACAAAACGTCCTCTGCCAAGTGTGAAAACCAAAAGCATAGAAACACTAGATCTTCTTAAAAGTCAGAATTTTCAGAAAAAAAATTAAATGCAGACCAGCATTTTTCTGTACCTTCAATTAAAAGAATAATTAAAATAAAACAGCTTAGAAAGTGGCTCAGCTGGGCTAATCCCTGCCCAGTGCTCTCCAGCACTGCCCAGGATTCCTAGAGCAGCAAGTGCCTTTGGCAGAAAACAGTAGCTCAGTGCTCAGTAGGTGAGAGCATGGTACTGATAAACATAAATCTGCACCAGGTGTCTGGGGAAAAAATACACAAGTCTTGCTAAGTCAAAAAATACTTTGGTTGTTTTTCTCCCAAAGAAGGAAAACACTTGAGGTGCTGGTATATTGAAACCAAACTGTGATCCAGTTCCCTAAATTGACAATTCCCTTAGTAGCCTCTAATTGTCTCAGTTCAGTCAGATCCAGTACTGGAATGTCATTGCTTGTAACACTGGAATTATGTGTCTGTCTCTAGCAGTTGCCAGTGGTTTGAAATGCAGAGTCTTTTTATGCAAAAAGAATAAAAGAGGAAAATTTTGCTAGAAAACTCGCTCAATATCTTCCCTAAGTTTCGAACAAAAGTGTGAGAAAAAGTCTGCTCTATGCTCCCAAGGATTATTTTTCAGTCAGATTTTTTTTTTTACATTTTTTTCAGAGCTTTTTAAATTTATGTTTTAAAGTTTAGCACATTGCATTAATAAATCAGAACCCTGTGAAAACAAATTATGAGGCCTAGTTATATGTCAGAAAGATAAATCAGAACTTAATGGCCAGGATAGAAGATATTTTCTAATCAGTCAACTAGAGAACTAATTAATGCTATAATTTGTAAATCAACCAAAGAAATACATCCATGTTCTTAGCTGGAATGCATAAATCTGATGCCAAAGTTAACACAAATAATTTGGATTATTTTGTCTAATGTTTATAAATCAGTCTGTTAAATAAGATTTGAGCAAGATCTATAAATTAACACAATTAAAAGTGTGTGGTTTCTGATGATAAATAAGGATTTACAAGTGTTCGAGGTAACCAAACAAACAACAAATTTACATTCCTCAATTGGTTAACCAGATGATAGTTAACCATTATAAATCAAAGCTGTAAATAATGTTTATCTCCTCAGATATTCATGTTTCATAAAGCCCATCCTAAAGAAAAAAAGTGTTGAATTTGAATTGTATCTTCTTTAGCATACAAATAGAGTACATAGTAAAGACTGAGAGAAGCATGACTAGATTCTCCTATTTAAATGGCCACAAACCAGCTTTTGTTCTGCTTTCTCTGCAAGCTTTGCAGCAAGAGATACACTCTCTGTGGTTCATACTATTAAGCATATCTGCAAGTAGGAGAATGTTTTTCTCCAAAAAATGAACATGACCTGACAAGACATAAGAGTATCAGACTACCCTCTGTGGATTTTCATCCTTCCCCTCCCCTGCTCTGAGTGTCTGTGCAAACAATGGAAAGCTGAATACGTCTCATGCCAGAAGGCAGCAGGTTACTAAAATACCCATGACATATTTATGCAAGAAACATGCTGTAGAACATATGGGCTTTGGGAGCCTTTCCCACCTTCTGTCTCTGTGTATTTTTCTCAGCTGTGAGAAGGCCTGATGAAGAGATTCATTTAACTGGGAAAATTAATTTTAGGCCAGAATGAGAAAACAAACAATCAAAACAGGTGACTATAGACATGAGCCTGAACTTCAAAGCACTTTAGTAGTTCTAGTAAAATAAATTTTGCAAACTCCAAGTCAAATTCCTAAACATAATCCTGGGTTAACAGGTGGAGAAACCTCAGCCTTAAGGAGGCCGAAAACAAATCATTCACCAGGAGCCTCCAATTTTGAGTGCTTGACTGGACAAATACATGCTGGGCTCCAAGCTGAAAACAGGAACATAACAGCAACATAAATCAATTGTTTCTTTTGAAAGTGAGGTAATGGATTGGGGAAGGCTGGAAATGCAGCTGTGTCAGCACTAGAGCTCACTCACTTCTGTCTTGCTGCTGAAACCATACTCCTTTCTGAAGACCTTGTCTCAAAACCTCCACTTAGTATGAGAGTTTTAAGAGTGTAAAGAATCACAGAATGGGTCAGGTTGGAAAGGACCACGAGAGGTCATCTGGTCCAGCCTCCCTGCTCAAGCAGGGTTACTCTAGAACAAATGGCACAGGATTGTGTCCAGACAGCTCTTGGATATCTCCAGTGAGGGAGGCTCCACACCCTCTCTGGGTGTCTGTCCCAGTGCTCAGTCACTGCACAGTGAAGGAATTCTTCCTCATGTTCAGGTGGAACTTCTTGGCCATCAGTTCCTGCCCATTCCTCCTGTCCCATTGCTGGGCACCATGGAGCAGAGCCTGGTCCATCCCCTGCCCCTCCCTGCAGTCACTGACAGACAGGGATGAGGGCCCCTCTCTGCCCTCTCTTCTCGAGGCTGGACAGGCCCAGCTCCCTCAACCTTTGCTCAGTGAGATGCTCCAGTCCCTCCATCATCTTTGTCACCCTCCACTGGATCTGCTCCAGGAGCTCCATGTCTCTCCTGTGCTGAGGAGCCCCAAACTGGACACAGCACTCCAGGTGATCCTCACCAGGGCTGAGCAGAGTGACAGCATCACCTTCCTGACCTGCTGGCGGTGCTCTTCCTAATGCACCCCAGGATCCCATTGACCCTCTTGGCCACAGGGACACGGTGCTGGCTCAGGGACAGCTCATTGTCCACCAGGACCCCCAGGTCCTTCTCCCCAGAGCTGCTTCCCAGCAGGTCAGTCCCAGCCTGTCCTGGTGCCTGGGGTTGTTCTTCCCCAGTGCAGGACCCTGCATTTGCCCTTGCTGCATTTCAGGAGGTTCTCTGCCCATCTCTCCATCCTGTCGAGGTCCTTCCCAAGGGCTGCAGGGCTCTCTGGAGTATTGGCCCCTCCTCCCAGCCTCGTGCCACCAGAGAACTCCCTGAGGAGGCATCTGCCCTCAGCCAGGTCATTGATGAATAAGTTAAATAGTGCTGGGCCCAGTATGACACCTTGGGGGCCACCACTGGTGGCAGGCCTCCAACTGGACCCCGTGTCACTGACTACCAGCCTCTGGAGCTGCAATGCAGTATTTTCATACTTCATAGTCCACAGAATGAGGAAGAATATTTCTGCAAATTATTCACCCTATAAAAATTTAGAAGCACCCACTTATATACCCAGCCTGGGATCAGCTGCTGTTACACAGAGACCCTAATTCCAACAGGCGAATATCTGAGCAGAGTTAGTAAGAAAAGCAAGAGTAGCAAAATGAAAGGTTCAATTTCTGTCAGATTTTTGCTTCTTTTACTTCTTTTGCTGTATCCTAACCATCTCCAGGGTCTCCATCTCCTAAACTAGGATTTGCTATTTATCTTTAATAGGGTAGAGTATAAAATGCCAATCCTGATTATTAACCAGGTTTCCTAGATGTCAGTCCTACAATATTACTCTCATGTATCAGTCAGCTCATTTGAGGTTTGGATGAGCACAGTTAGCATAAGACAAATTGCCGTAATCATTGAAAGTAGTTTCAGTAAGTAATTTTGAATACAAACTTAAACAGTTTGTTGGACTCTTGGGAACAGAGCCTTGGGGAAAGAAAAAAAAAAAGACTGTACATATACAGAGAATTATCCACTAGAAACAGAAAATTGTTGAATCTATTTCATTTTTAAGAATGCTCTTTATTTTTATTTTATTTTATATGTGTTAATATTCTATACTGTTATTATTATTTAAATCGTGGTAAATAAAATAAGATTATACATAGATGGATGTTTTTTCTTTCCTCTTTGAAACTGATTGTGTTACTATCAGTTTCTGTATTTCACCTATGAAACTGGATAATTCCCTTAATTTAAAGATTTCTGGGCAGCCATGGGTGAGGAACCACAGTGGAATAGTTACCATTTACATTTATGTAATCAGCACACATGGATAAGTGTCCCTGTTCAGGCAGCAGGAGATGTGCTGTCTACAAGCACGCTGGCCTCACTTTACTGGGAGAGCCATGCATCCCTAATTTAGCTAATTAGGGAGTAAAAAGATGGGAGCTTTATATTTCCTACTTCTCTCTGTGAGGGGGCAGCCAATGCGACTGCTGGTGTATATTGGTGCTGTTAAGTCTGTAGTGACCTGTGAGCACCTGAAAACTTGCCCAATTCTGGTAATCCAAGTGAAAGGACAGCTTTTTGCAGGAATATGGATTTTTGGATTTCCTGTGGAAAGGTCAAAAATGAAAAAGGAAGTGGAGAAAAATTAACAACCCCATAGCTGCATAATTCAACATTTCAAGCAAAATATATATATATATTAAAAAAAAAAGAAGAAAAAGAAAAAATAGGAGGATTAAAGAGAAGAGGATAGTGAATTTTATTTCTAGCAATCACAAATTGTTGCCAGATTTACATTTGGGTAAATGTTATCTGACAAAACAGGCTATTTGCACTTGGGATGGTCCTCTAGTTTAGCCCTTCTCCAGCAGAAATTGGTAAAATACTCTGATAGGTAATAGTCAAACATGGGAGCTAATACTGCAATAGCAGCATAACTCAAATCCCTGGAGTCAGACCATGAATCTTACAACTTCATGTGCAAATTGCTAAAACAGTAATCATGACAGTTTTGATGCAAGTAAGGTGCTGCTGCATTCAAGGTAGAACCTTCAGCTTCCTCTATAGGGCCACAGTCAGCTGCTTCAGTGAGCAGTGAAATGTTGTGCCCAGAATGTTTTGCTACTGAAGTGATGTAGTGATTTCCCTTTATTCTCTGGTTTCTGCAGTGGAGAAGGTGATGTGGCCAAGCTCACAAGGAGAAAATATGCATCACCAGCTTGAGGTATTACCATGGATTTCCATCAGGACAATATGGCATGAGCAGAGATATACCTGCCTAAAATCCATGTCCCATTTGAGGCACACACTGCCTCCAGACCCAGGGACTCAAATCACCACAGGTGTGGCTGAGAGTCACTCCCACTCCCTCCTCAGCTCTCAAGGCCAGGAACAGTGCTGGTCTACACTGTGTCACATCCCATTAAGTCATTTCACATATGATGTGATGCAACCTGACATAACATGTTTGGAGGGCTGAGAGAATGTTATCTCTGTGTCCACAGGCGTTGAACACCAGCTCCTAAGCCTAAGCACACAGGCAGCAACTCAGGGAATCAGTGAATAGGGCCTTTTCTTTTGGGGGATTATATTGTGGCATAGTCATGAAACATTTTTCATTTACTTTATATAAGTAATACTAGGAGTCTTAAAATTCAGATTTTATGCCTTTTGATATATGTTTTTGCACCTCATAAGAATCAGCAGTCATGCAGAGAACTTGAGCAAACCCCAGGATTCCAGAGCTGGTACAGACATCAGGGTTTGAAAAAACACTCCTTTCAGCACTAGATTTATGAAACCGGGAGGTGGTGGATTTCGAATTTGTATTTTTTATTTATGTTAGAAACTGGTTTAGGTTTATTTAGGAGAGACTCATGAACAGGCATAGACCTATTTGTACAATAAGTGAGGAGAATGCAAGGGACTGAGTGGTGACCTACCAAAATGAATAAATGCAGATTCTGTTTCCATCTTTACCTGTCACTGAGAATACGATACCTATCACCTGATTTTTCTCTCTGGACTACAAATAGTGAAACAATATCATAAAACAAGATCAGTAGATGTCTACTATTTTTAAATATAAGGATCCCTCAGTCATATTTTTCTCTGCTTTAATTCTCAGTATAAATAAACTTCAAAATAAAAGATAATTTGATTTTCAATTAATCTAACTTTTTTCTTTTCAGAAAATGACAAATCAATGTATTTTGACAGCTTTGACATTTTTACCAAATGTAAATTTGATTAAATCAATCCTGTCAACTGATGTATTCTGATCAAAAAGGCATGAAAACCAAAAGAAAAGTCCCTGGTCAAGTTAACTTGATAAATAGTTGGCGATTATTTCTTTTTCTCCAATGAAGGCAGTTAGCATTACTGACTGTTGAACATATGCTGCACTTGAAATTTAATTGCTTAAATACATTTGCACAGAAACCCTACATGGAGACTGGAATAGGAATATCTGCATCACCTTCCCACCCTCATCCTCCCAAATTTTTTCCCCTGGTAGGCAGGCACATAAAGAGCACTTTCCAGCATGGCAATCCCTATGTCTAATCCTGTTTGGGGTGGCTCTGGCTCTGGTCCAGCCAAATCCCACGTGGGACACAGGTGTCAGCTGGAGCTGGGGACAGCATTGTCTGGGTATCCCTACCTGGAGCTCCTCCAGCAGCCCAGGGGAAGGCAGGGAGACGGCGGAGAGGGGCTGGATGGGGCTTGGCCACCCACATATTCAGTGTGTCCCTCCTCGGTGCTCAATGGCATCACACAGCTCTTGGCGGGGATGGCCCCCCCACTCTGGTCACCCTGCATTGTCTAGGCCACAGAACCCTAATTCCTCCTGTAACCTCTCTTTGCAATAGGTCTGGAGGTCTCCAAATCACCTGCAGACAAGCTGTGCAGGGTGAGAAGCGAGCAGGCAGCCTCTGAGCCGGGGGTGTCCTGGTGAAAACGGATCCCTTCTTTACCTCAGGAGAGCAGAGCCGTGGCTCAGTGCTGTGAAACCATGGCCTGCAACCAGCACCACGCCCAGCCTCCCAAACACTTGCTGTTTGTGAAGTTGCTTGCTCAGGTGTGAATTCAGAGGTTGTGAGAGCCAGGCAGAATCCCTGTTTGATTCCCATCTCTCCTTCCCTGTGTGCTACCCACGTCCTTTCTACTCCCAGCGGTGTGTACGTGCTGACAGCATCCCTGATTGGGAGTGAGATGTCTCAGTCTGGAGCATCCAGAACTCACAGTATGTTCTGTTTGCTATTTGCCATTACATGATGCCTGCCTCTTTGATCAGTTGCTGTCACAGGCTCCCATGTGAATCTTCTTGAATGAGCAAGTGAGTGAATGTGCCTCAGAGACAGCAGGTTTTAGGGGAAGGTTGCAATTCCAGCTGACTCAGACCAATTTTACTGCCACCTTTTATCAAAGGCAAAAATCAAAACTTATGAAGGAAACATGAGTAAGCTATACTATGCTGGAAGTGTTCTTTTTAAATACATAGGCACATTTACTACATGTAGAAAAACAGATATACCTACAGATCTGCTTATCATAACATGTATGCAGGTAATATGTTATTTTTGTAACTAGTCAGTTCAATTCACGATTTACAGATGCTTATATATTCATTAGGCCATTAATTTAACAGGTTAACTGGAAGAGAACAATCATTCTAATTTCATCTAACTGTGAATACCTCCTGGTTACTCATCTAGTGACAGGAAAGAAATTGCATTATTTTCTTTTAAAGATGAGGGATTCAGTGTTCTCTGACAAAACATGGCTTGTATTGTCATACTGAAACCATCATTACTAGATATTTTTTGAGCCTGCATTTCCACAGTTGACAGCTCTGAGACAACTGTGTAAACAGCATCATAAATAATAGCCCCAGTAAGGGCATATACACTGTGCTGTCACTGCCCCTCATTAGTGGAATGTTTACATTTTATGAATAAGTAGCAAAAATATTTTTAACTGTTGACTGAAGTCTTAGTAATTTTTAGAAGGGCCAAGATTTCATCATGTCCATGAGAGCCAGCTGCACGTGCTTTGCACTTCCCTAATGCCTTTTCTGCTTTCTGAGTGGTTTAAAAGACAGAGGGAAGAAACAAATTCCCCTGTACTGAGCTTCCCACATCTGCCTGGCTGAAAAACTACACTGATAGATGGTGAAATACAGTTCTCATAATTTTTTTAACATGGAAGGCAGGAGATGCAATAGCTTTTAGACTACACTTTAATCTAACTTAGAGGCAAAATGCTTCAGCACACAATTGAAAGCAGTACAAGGGAAGAAAATGCAAATCCCACACTCCCCTGTATAATTAGTAACCTACCCAGCCCTGCACTCTTTCTAAATGTTGCATTAAATAAGTACATAGAGTTCTGATTAACCATTAGATTGCTGACAATGTTTTTCTCCCTTTGATTGGCATTGGACAGATTTTTCTCTTGGGAAAAAAATGCTTCACATAGATTTTTGTAATTTGTCTCTGCTATTGTAATTTTCTGCTATTGTAATTTTCTGCAATTATTCTAAAGTCCATTACTTCAAACTGATTTTGCTACCTGAAAGAATATGACCTCACAGTGTGTCTAATGGTATTTTGATAACAGGAAACCATAAAAATTAGAAATACAAGTAGTCAACTTTACACTGTAAAGGAAGCTAAACAAATCCCACCTTTTGTGTCTGGGAAAACAATCAATTTTCCATGGGAGCTGCTCCAGACATATCACTGTTGGTTTTGGTTTGTTGTTTTTTTGGGGGTGTTTTTAATATGTTATTGATTTTTTTGAACAGTTGAGTATGGTTTATAATAGCAATAATCTGCATGAAGCCAGCCATCACACAGGGTAACACCAAGCGTATAGAACATTATCTTTTGCCTTTAGTAGTTAAATGAGAAATTAGCTTGAAAGGTGGTGGTTAGATTTTGTTCATTTTGTTGTTAGTAATGAGTGATATTAAGGTGAACATTACTTGCATATTTCCAGGTGCTTTTGGAGTGGGGAGAAAATTTAAACGATCAGGCGTAACTTTATGGTTTTCTAAGGCATTAGCTGGACAGTAGTTTTGCAACTGGATCATATAAAGGCTGCTTTTCATCAACTTATGTGTTTACTTCCCACTGAAGTTGCATGGACTGAAAATTAAACATGCATTTAAGGGCTTTTGCTGAATTAGTTTGTTTAAAAGAGCTTTGTTTCCCAAATTAGATGTGGCAAGGGCTTATTTGCATGTATCATAACTCAAAAAATTGCAACCTGGTCTTCATGTTTTCCCCTAAAGCAAGTAGAATACTGGCCAATTTATCATGTGCATTAGATGTGAAGAATCCTGGGTTGTATTCAATTCTGGTATTATTAAGGAGCCTTAAGATAAGAATATTAAAACTATGAAACACACAAATTATTACAAAATCATATTTCAAGTGTACCTCACTGCAGGGTGTAGCTGTCATCTTCTCATGCTCTGAAATCTGCCCTGCAGCACTATTTACTGGCTCCATCTCTCTTTTGCTGCTTTGTATTTTTTTACCTTTTTTTAATAAGCATATTGCTTTCTAACACACTTAGCATGCAAGTTTAGTGAGAAGATCATGTTAGTTATTGTTGGTTGTAGCTAATTTATTATTATTAATCTTGTTGTGGAAACTGAAAGTCAAGAGTTTTTAATCCTGTAACCACAAAACTATTATGCCATGGTGTTGTCTCTTGTATTGCATCCTAATCTATTTCCACAGAGGTTTGAAGTGTTCCAGAATAATTTTGTTGGCTTATCTCGGTACTGGTTGTTTCATTTTAGTATATGTGTGCTAGAGTTAAATTTTTTGAGAAAAAAATATCTAATCATTATTATACAAAACATAGCAAAATCTCATATTCCTTTTTTTGTTTAAAATATATTCAAGTTGACAGAGAGTTACTTACAGGTACAGTCTGTGAAAATGTCCAGGCTAGGAGATGCTCTGATCCATAAATATGAAATACTACAATAGTAATAAAGATAATTTGCAATAGTTTGTTTCTGTTCTTCAGTCTGAGGTGCTTGGTTCAGGCCTCTAAGCTCATTTGTCTTTAATCAGCACCTGCAAAACCTGCAGTTTTAAGGGATTCATTATTCATACAGAAAGCTTTTCTTTTTTGTAGAAGCCTGAAAATTGAAAGAGCAGCCATGCAGCTCTCAGCACGTACAAAACTGAAATATATTGTGTGTTTCTTGGTGAAGTATTGGGTTTGGGGGTGTTTCTTGGTTTTTGTTTTCCCACAATATGCACAAAAGCATATATCTTGAAGGATATATTGGATATATTGCTAAAAGAACTCCACAAGCCAAAGGGCAGTAAGCATTTAGGCTCTGTCTATCAAGTCTGATATTTTGACCACTGTAAATTGTAGTCTTCTACTTTTGGCACTATTTTTGGTAATTTTTTAGAATTAATTCAATGGATTTAGAAGAGACCTCTAGCATTCAAATAACAACTTCAAGGTAGGTGAAATCTAAGCTCTAAAGTATTACATATTGGTTGTTAAATAGTTTATTATGACACCTCAAAAGCTGTGTTTGGAGGAACTTAGTGGAGCTATTAATTACTTTCTGTACTTATTGCTATTAATATAATTTCTATAAGCCTTGGAATTAAAAATGTAAATAAGATATTAAGCTGTCTGAGTATTTAAAAGGTTTAAGGGAAAAAAGGCTTATTAGGCTGTTTAGTGTTTAAGTGACCTCCAAAGGACAGATAACAGAGTAGACCAGCAAATTCAGATATTCACTGAAAAATAAATTAACTTGTTATTATCACACATTAACACATTATATATCCCTCACTCTGCCAAATTGTGATTACATGTCTGGAAGCTATAAAAACTTAATTAATTTCTCCATATTTTTATTAGAATGCAAATATATCTACACAGAAGCAGGCTGATTTGTTAGTAGGTGGATACCTTGATTTCTTTTAGACTGCAGAGTAAAAGCACAATGAGAAAGATGGGAGAGACAGCACAGCAGAAGCTATGGATTTGGAAAGAGCAGAATGCATTAAGAAAAGACAGCTAAATCTATAAAGGCAAGCTTTAGTAAGATCCACATTACATTAGATTTTGTTGCCAGCTTAGTATATTTTCCATACAAAATATATTTTTTAAATCTGTAGTTTTATTCATAAATTAAGAGCTATCAGCTTCCATAGAAACTGAAGCCATTCCTCTTGCAATGGCTGCACTTCAGAACCACCCCATCCCAAAACTGGAGGGAAGCATTGCACAGCCCAGCTGGGTTAAAGCAGAATATCAGACATGTCTATCAAGCTGAAAAACATTTGGAAATAAATTTCAGTGTAATTCAGTAACAGTTGCAGGAATCCCTGGATGAAAGATCATTTATGAAAGTCCAGCAAATGGCGTGACAGTGACCATCCAGTGAGGACCCTGGCACTGGCTCATGGTGCTCCTCTCAGGAATGTGCCACCTTGGCTGTGGGCTGGGACCTTGTGTGTTCCCAGCACGCTCCCACCTCTCTGCAAAGGCACCACACAGGTCCCTTGGCACAAACCCGCTGTGGGGTGTGGACTTTCAGCCGTCAAGTGGAGGAATGGTCATGTTGAGAGGGTATTGTGCAAAGGCTCACAGCTCTGCAGGGACTGGAATTCCTTGTCAGATAGCCAGTTCTTTCCATTTCACAAGCACTGGAATCTGTCTCCAGAAGTTGTTAAAGTCCACTCAGAATGCTTTGCTTTTAACTGAAAACTCTAGTAAAGCACTGATTTTGAAAAACTCTTGCCTTTGCTTTTAAGCACAAAGATGAGAGCGTAGCTTTGGATTCTCAATCTGAATGGAGAAGATTAAGAGATTTCAGATATTATTCAGCTTTTCAATTTGCAAATCTATTCTTATTCTATATGTTCAAATATACAATTGTAGTATAAATTATTGAATTGTGATTTTAAATAGCTCTGGAATGTTTAGTAATTACCACACTTGCAGCGTTTGAATTATTTTCATCTGTCAGTACATTAAGAGAGAAGGAAACTTTCAGAGAAAGAATGGAAATATTTTTCTGGGAATTATGTGAATTGTGTTGAGTTGCGTAGAGAAAATAGAATGCAATCTGAAAACAGAGAAGACCAGGGCTGAAGTAAATTCCCTGACAAAGACCTAAAGAACTCAGAGGCAATATCGTTATATTTCATAAAGCAAAATATAGCCTCTTATTGAATCTGATGCATAGTATAAAACCTAGCAGATTCCTCTAGTGCCTGGATGATTGCTGTTCTCAGCAGCCATAAGACAGACAGGTCTTTGTCTCTTGATTTTGTTAAGGACACTCCAGACTTTGCTCAGCCCTTGAGAAAGGAAATGTTTTAGACTTCTCTGCAGTGATTGTGTTATTGCCTGCAAGGAAAGTTGTTTACCTGGGATTATATTTTATGCAATCATATAAGGGCATGGCACAAGATACAAAGCATGTTGGAGACTTGGAGTTAAAATCTGATCATGCAAATAAATTGAGGCATGTGGAGAATTATGTGGAGAATATTTCATATTTGGAAGACCCAGGCTTAGCTATGAATTTCTTTCATCTCTGTTACTTGGGATTTTTTTGTCAAACAGGCTTTTAAAACTCTTTTCATGTACTTTTTTGGTGCATAAATAACAACAACAAGTCAACATCAACCATCTGTTGCACACTAAAAATTTTAATTTTAATGCATCCAATGATGCCCTGTTTTATGGTCTTTTTGACTTAGTTGCCAATATCAGCAGGACGAGCTTGATAATTGACAAGGGCATGTAATTGATTGCCACAAGTGGAAATGTACCACTTATTACTGTGTACACTGAGAAAAGAGTCTCCAGAGATGGTGGGGTTTGATCTCTAAAAATGTAAATAATTTTGGCTTTGAGGGATGAAATTTGGACTTTGAGGCACAGTCAAGGGCTAGCTGAAGGAGGGAAAAAAGGATCTATTGAAGAAAATGGAACCTGAGCTGCAATCTAGCTATAAATTTCTGGCAAAATACCTTTTCTGCAGACCAAGTTTTCAGCAGCAGCTTTGACAAAGGACAGTGAGCAGCAATGGAAACTCAAGAGCAGAGCAGGTGCTTCCAAGAAAGTGTCAGTGCTGTCATCCAAAAGCAGTTACCAGGATCTTGTGTCTGATGACAGTTGAAAAGGCAGTATGGGAAAGAAAAGTCTTGTCAGCACTGGAATTGCTTTTAAACATGATGTTTGGCTTGTTCCACAAGGACAAAGGGGAAATATGCATCATTGCTCCTATCCCAAGCTGAACAGAAATGAGAAATTCTGCTGGTTTTTGAAGGGAAAATGCAGACTTTCAACTCCAGTACAGCAAAATAAAAGAATAACTATGGGTTTTTTTCCACACCTTCACAAATGGAAACTTGAAAGAGCAATAAAGTATTTTTTTTTAGAAATAAACTGACACAATTTTTTCCACCCACCTATTTAAAATAGCTCTTTAATCTAAGAGTCAGACACGTGCTAAGCACTTTCATGTTCAATACACTTCAAAATTTTCACCACAGATGGTTCACCTGTGGAAAATATTTCTCATCACTACTTGAAATTTCCCCTCACATAGCAAGGTAGTATCTTCACAGTGGAATTCAGGAGCTACAAATTACAAGGGGAGACAGGAGATGTCCAAAGATGCCAAGGCAGCATTTGTTCTGAAGCTGGGAATAAGATATATGACCTTCCTGTCATCTCCAGGAATGATAGATAAGTGAAGTGGGCTAATGGAGCAACACAAAAGTGCAGTGTGAGCTATTCATCCAGAAAAGTGTTATCTGCATTTTAATGTTATGGGTGGTAGCCACCTTTGAAGCTGGTTCAAGAGAATAAGTTTTTGAAGTTTTGCTTCTTCACTGTAATGGATGACTATGCAATAAAGTCAGACCTGTTACAACATCAAAACAGTACTGCTACTACAGAAGAGTAGTGACACTGCCATGAAGTTGGGCCAATACAGCTTGCAGGTCTCTCTGAGCTTTTGCTTTTCCCAGAGTTTTTGTGACATTCTCTGGGTAATTATATATGCACAATAGGTTCCTTACTGGGAGCCTGCTTCCCAGTTTAGCAGGTTCTGCTTTTGGTAAACATGCCATTTTTACTCTTCTCCATCCTCCTTAGCTTAACAGTGGTGAAGAAGCTGCTCCAGAGAGAATCCTGCAGCACACCCTGAATGTCATCATTAGTCTGGAAGTTCATTTACCAACTAAATATTTCAGCTGAAATAATACATTTTCCTCTCTTGAATACTTTGAAACAGGCTCTTTAGCTTAACTTTTCCCACACGATTGCAACCACCTTGACACATTATGGTCGAAGATTTGTCTAGTTTGACCCTGCCTTGCTGAAGTTGTTGAAAGTGAATCTTAGGTTGGCATTAGAAGTCTGCAGGAAGCTGACAGAGCAATCAACGCAGCAGCCCTCCTGGATCATTAATAAGCCATGTATAACCTTCCTTCCATTTCCATTCCTGATGTGGTGAATGTCACCACTCAGACTGGAACTTCTTGTGCTGGGACACGGACACGAATGGGGGTCTGTGGGGCATTCCCAGGTGCCTGGGCCAAGAGACTTTTGTCTGTGCTAAGTGTAAGTGTAGGAGGGCCCCAGAGCTGTGTATAACTCTCACTGTCACAGAGCTCAGGCACAATTCCTCCAGACCATTGCCCTGTTGCAGCTCTTAGTGCTTCCGTCCTGCCCACATGAGGTTCTGCTCTGGTCTATATAAGTTCTTACAATTCCTTGGTGTCCTGTACTTTTAATGGCAATCCAATTAATTCTTTTCCTTGGGGCATCTTTTGTGGCTTAAGTCTGTGAATTTGTTTTTCTGAGTTTATCACCTCACTGATTTATTTATATATACTTCTTAATCTTAATCTGCATAATAATTTTAGAAAAAGTATCTTCTTCTCTACTGGAACTGGTCTCCAACAATTACTTTTATGTGAATTTTGTGAAGAGTGGAGAAAAACAAATTCTTTCTTTTAAACTGTAAAATGCCATGAGTGGCCTCATTTTTATAAAAGCTGTCAAAGTTTTGTGAATCATGAAGAAATTAGTAAGACTGCAACCTGTTTGTAGATGCCTTGTGTGGATCATTGCATACATTATTTTTAATGGCCAATTTTGCCACTGTTAGCTCAATCAACACAAGAATTATATTTCTGAAAGCTAAGACAACTTGGACACGTTTTCCAAATTTCTTTCCAACATGTTGGAAGCAAAGCAAACTACTGTGTTTACTGAAGAGGACAGCTTTCCTGTGCAAGTTTATTTTTATTCTTCTTCTTACCCAGTTACAGGGAAAGATCCTATAATTATTGACTATCTTTTAGTGGTGATTTACTTGGCAAAGATTGATTAGCACAATCAGTCACTCTAAAGCAATTTTCATCACCAAATTTTAGATGGTTTCTTTTCCTGCTTGATTAGCAGTCCTGCTGCAGGTTACGCTGTAGATGTAATTCCATAAATATGGCTTGCAAAGTGTTGTTATATGAAAAATCCTCATCTAAATTTAGAAATTCTTAAATATTTATGGGTGTTAATTGTGTGCATGCACATGTGTACACATGACTGTGTCTCTGTATATATGCATATGAAAAAAATCTGAAAATGTTGATTCTATTCTAAATGTGGAGCTAAAGATTTGTATTCAGAGATTAATCTTCCATATGTGTATATGAATAGTATTTTTGTTTGATCTTATCATCCTGCCCCAGCATAATCTGGGTGAAAGAAATAAAAAAATCCTTACATGTGCTTAGCAGAAAATAATTCAGATTTGCCCTTAAAAACACCACTAGCTTAATACATTTTGGCTCAGGAAACGTGTTGTGCTGCTTTCGGTTGGAGTAAAGTTTTCCACCCCTTTTCCAGCTACCATTTATGTCATGCTCACATCCTACACTATCCAACAATTTAGAGGCATATCCAATACAATCTCCACCCCGATCATTTTGGGCCAGGCTATTGGGTTTAACATTACAATTAATTCCTCCCCTTGCTCCTAGCCTTCCTGCTATAGCAATTTCAAAACACTCCACTCAAATAATGAATTATTTTCACACAGGTTTCATGTAAAACCAGCCAAAACCAGCCTATATTGTTCAGACTGATTTGGTTTCTTGTGGTTTTTGGGATTGCTTTTTATTTGGAATGTTTGCTTGTTGAGCTATTCTGTTTTAAGCTTTCAGCTTTAAAGGCTGTACAGTTTGTATCTGTTTCCTAGGGCTGACTTGGGTGAACTGCTACTCCAGCTGAAGAAATCATGTGTAATTCCTATCCTAAAATCTTCCTCAGATTGAAAAGAAAGCAGAAGGAAATGTGTCCAACTACAGATTCAGCAGAGCTGCTTAAGTGTATGCAACTCCAGGTATTGCAAGGCAACGCGCATGGTATAGATCAAATAATGCAGCTCACCCTCAGAGCCATGTAAATAATACATTTGCCTATAAAAATGTTCTATGTGCATTAACAAGCCACATTTTATGAGCAACTGAACAACATTGATTTTGTGTTTTGGGGCAGTTTCCTCTGCTGTGCAAACAGAAGGGTGTGCGAACTGCAGGTACCTGCACACGAGGCACAGAATATCTGTCTGAAGGGGTGTTCATTGCCTTGAGCAACTTCATAATCTGGGGTTGATCTAGAAAAAGGATAGAAACTTCTACTGCCAGACCATGCCTGGGGCAGCAGCCTTCCCTCAGCAAGGAGCTGTGGCTGTGCTGAGAAAGGAGAGGCTGAATGGGAAGCCAGTGTAGGGGATGCAGACTTGGGAGAGGGACGAGTTCCAGGGTGCTGCAGCAGGGTCCTGTCTCCCACCTGGGCTGGCAGCCAGCATGAGGAGATTCCAAGTCTCCTTCAGTTCCTGAGATCAAATTATTTCCTGATTTCCCCAGAACTGATTTTCCTGCTCAGTAAATTCAGTTTTTCACTTTGTCTTGACTTTCCTTTCAGTGTCTTGACTTTCTGTTCAGTTCAGTTGGAACTGGCTACTCAGTTCCAGCAGTGGACACAGGATTTCAGACCAAAATTTTTTTATGAAACAGAAATGAAAGTTTTTGAAGATTCAGTGCACTTTTCAGTTTTAAAATAGGACAAGTCTTCCAGTCCATAGTTAAGCAGAAGTGAAAATATCTGTATCTATATCTATCTCTCTATATATTCTACCTCCTATAATTCACAAAGGCAGATAAACTCAGGAAGACAATTTTTCCAAAACTGAAGAAGGCTGCTGTTTTTCCCTTGAAATGCTAAATTTATAGCCCTGTTTTCAGTGAAAACTTAGCTCTATTTATATCTCTTACTTTTCTGTGTACTCATGTTGTATCTAATATAAGAATTAATGGAGTTGTAGCTTACCACATACAATAAGTAAACATGAGAAAATTAGGCTTTCATGCAAAATCACATAATTGATGTCTTATAAAATACTGAAAAAAATTCATATTTTTGCACCTATATCTAGATTTATATAAACACCCAGCACCAGAGGAAAATGGGTAAAAAATTATTCCCTCTGATCTGAGGACAAAAACTCTGTGTTCCCATAGGAGTCCAAGTTTGAATTCTTGCTTACCAAGTACCAAAAAATAATAAGTAAGCAGCCTAGTACACACAATTCATTTTTCTAAGCACCATACCTGGCTGCAATTTATAAATACAAAAGACTGAAGAAAGAAAAGCAGATATGTAACATTTTAGAAATGTATCTCTGTTGTAATACTGTAACACAAAAAAACCCCAGTGACAGAATTATCACAAAGAAATGTTATCATTCTGTTTAATTCCATCACTCTTCCTGACAGACAGGCTTCAAGCCACTAGTGTAGAACACAAGTTAACAAAAAGATTAGAAGAACTTCTTGAGTCTCCAATACTTCATTTTTTCCAACTTCTAAATGCACAGAATATTAGGAAATATCACTTTCACAACGTACTTTTTACAATGTTGGAGATGTCAGTAACAGAAATTGTCAACTGTCATGGTTTGAGCCCTGCTGGAAACTAAGCTACACTCAGCTTAACCACCTTCTCTTCCCCTGAGCCCACTGGAATGGGGACAAGAATCAAAGTAAAACTTTTCCCTTGAGATAAGAAAAGCTTAATAATCAGAAACAAAGTAAAACACAGCAATAATGGTAAATTATAATAATAAGAATGATGAAAAAAGGGAAAAATAAGTGATGCACAATACAACTGCTCACTACTTGCTGACCAGTGCCAGACCTGCCCTTCTGAACGCAGATCAGCTCCCACCTTTTACACCGGGCTGGAATATCCCTTTGGTCAGCTGGGTCACCTGTCCCAGCTGTGGCTTCTCCCAGATTCCCACTCACCCCCAGCTTCCTCACCAGTGTGACAGTGTGAAAAGCCACAAAGGCCTTGGCTCTGTGTAAGCCCTGCTCAGCAATAACAAAAATATCTCTACACTGTCAACGCCGTGTTCAGCACAAATCAAAACCACTGCCCTATAGCAGCCACTGGGAAGAAAATTCACTTCACCCCAATAAAATCAGAACACTAGCATATTAATTTCCAACTGTATCCTCTTTGCAGATTTTTTTTTTTTTTTTGTAAACTCTCACTGTTAGAAGTAGTGATGGTAGCAGGCAGCATGCAGCAGGGTGAGGGTTTTCATGTTAGGCCTTATTCCATTTCTGAATCAGCTAATCACCTCTGTACCACTAGTACTATACACATACCACAGGTTATGACCTCTAAATTTACACCAGGAATTTACCTGAAAACAGTGAATGCATATAGAAGGACTGCAAAAGTTTTTAATTTGGCAAATGAGAGATGCTGAGATCATTTCAAGTAGTATTTGTGGCAAATCAACATATTCTATTTGAAAAAAAATTAAGAAAACTCACTGATCTGTAATGATTCCTGTTTCTTGCAGAAGCTTTGATTATTGAGCTGGAGAAGATCTCTCAGATCACCTCCTGCGTGGAGCACAATGTTCCTGTACAGAAAGCCAACAAGAAATGTACCTAACTTATTTCTGAACACCATTAGTGAAAGTGACTCAGGTTCATCAGTAGAAAACATTTTTCCATCATCTAATTGCTTGTCTGCTAAGAAATGTTTCCTTTTATCCAATTTTGACCTTTTATTTTTAAACAGTTAATTCTGATTTGATTTCTAGAAAGAAAGCAAGCAGCTATTCCTTTCGCTTTCTCTTCAGATGTAAGGAGCTGATAAATAGCTTCAAAGACTATTAAGTAATGCCAATTTAGTACTTCAGCTCCATGATATATCATTTTTGCCATGGCTGAGATTTACTTCAGACCAAAAAAAAAAAAAAAAAGCAATCTGGGTAGGTGTTTGATTTTAAAAAAATCTCCCAAGTAGTCAAAATGAAAGTATTAGACATAGAAACCAAACTCCTACCTTTTATAAATAATGCATTTTCTGCTGAAGTGAGGGATACATGTAGTTTTTGTTAGATCTGAGCGGGTACTTTCAAAATACTCTGGCAGACCAAATATTGGAAATCTCAATTATGTATTTGCACTGAAGAACATACTACTAAATTAGATTTATTAGCACAAAATCCTGTGATAAGCTGTCAAATTCATTTGAATTCTCCCTGTAACTATTAGAATCCACAAAAGCAGGAATTAGAAAATGCATAACCAACCTCTAATTCAAGTCCTGAGCTGTGTCTTTGAAATTTGTGTTGTAGGTTGCAAATTAAAGACTATATCAAATCAGGAAATAATAAGTATCTTTTATGACTGGTTTTCATTGTGATACAAATTTTGCAGGAAACATTTTAAATGATAGGCAGGAAATGAACGTTTTCTGCTGTAGAACACTACAAATTCCCATTTCAGTCAGTGATTATGAGCATTGCCTGATATCAACTGCCAGTGTGGTTGTTTATACCCTGCTCACCTCTCCTTTTAGATCCCAGGCTTATAATCACAGTATTTTCTCTAAATTCATAATAGTTAGGACTAAAATGTGCCTATAAGTCACAATATTTTCCTAGAGACCATTTGGTGTCCAAAGTCACGGGAATGTTGGCTGCTCTGCCTGACCCAACAGGCCATTTATCTTAAATGTATTACTCTTCATTTTGTGGAGGAGAAAATGAAGTCAAGAATGTCTCCTTTGGTTTCAAAAAAGAAAAGCTTAAAAAAAGGAAACATTTGAACATAGATGTCAGAAAACTTAGTGATAATATCTAATCCTGTGGAGCTGAGGTTGAGAACTTAAGAAGCTTGTTTCAAATTTTCAGATGAAGGATAATTATTACACAGCACAAAAGAAAAAAAAAAACGTAGTAAATGCTGTATTAGAACGGAGACAACAGACAAGTGATTACCGAGAAACAGCCCATTTGTTTTGGTCACAGTTGGATTTATAAAACAGATCTTCCTTTCCAAGGAGTGAAAGTCCTGCCTGCTGCTGTGAAGGGTTCAATCCTGCTCCCTGTGTGCTGCTGGATGTGTCCCCAGGAGCTGCCTTCCTGGAGCTGGAGGTGTTTGCCTGAGAGCCTGGGCTGGAGATTGTACCTGAGGGACACCTCTCTGAGGAGATGTGCTGCTGTATTCCTGCTGGGGCAAAATGCTCTGTCCCTCCAACAAAGAGCTGTCACCAGCAAGTGCAAAGTGGATTTCTGCTTCCTTCCCACATGTGAGCCTCAGCAGGGGCTGCAGCCACAGCCACCAGCTCCATATCCAGCATCTGCATGGCTGGCTGGGGATGTCTTCACCCAGCAGTATTTTTGGGCCAGTTTTCCGCTTTTCCTTCAATACAAACCTAATTCATAATTTTAAAGCTGCCCAGAGGGTTGGTTGAGAATTGTTTCTTGCACTCTTTAAGGAGAAGCCCAATGTGTAGATGATGCTCAGAGCAAATTCTTTTTATCCTCATTCTATGGGGAACTAAATAGAGCACTTGCCTGCCAGTGTTAGTATTCACATAATCAGACATGGTTACTTTCTTTGTATTTATTTTATACAGTGAAGAAAAAAACCCCAAACATTCTTTTTCCAGAAGAGATGAATTTTATTTTAGTTTGTTGTTGTTGTTTTTGTTGTTTTACTTTTGGGGTTTTTTTGAGAGAAAGTATCATATCTCAAATTGGAAGTTGTACACTTAAAGACATTACAACACTGGAAATAAAACAGCAACCACTAATCCAGCAAGAAGTCTGGGTATTGTCCTTAAAGACAAATAATAAAACCCTGATTTGCTGGTGATGATGCCAGCTCTAGACAGACAGTGACAGCTGAGCATCAGTGATGGATGAAGCAATTTCTGTGTGTGTATACACAAGCTGTAGTAAAGCCACCAGGACTTGGTATTCTTTCCAATGATTTTAATTGGGTTTTGCCATGAAAATTAGCAGACTTAGACCCCTAATCATGAGGAGTCTCATTCTAAACATCTACAAGAAAGCATTTAAATAAATAATATCTTTAAGCCTCTCCAACTATATAAATATCTGACACCCAAACAAATATTTTTAAAGTGAGATACACAGAGACCTCCCAAGCCTCTGCTAAGTGGTTGATTTTAATTAACTAGAAGATGTATGAAGCTGCAAAAAGAGTTAGAACATAAAAATCTTGAAAAGAGATGCATTAATAAGCCTACCATTGGTGGTATGTCTGACTACCACCAGTAAATAAGAATATATGTATTTTCTCTTACCTGCACACTTTACCTGTGCTCAAAGTACTTTTTGTTATTTCTCTGGCATCCTGGATTCCAGCATGGGGAAAAACACTTAGAAAGGGCTCTGATCTGAGAGCCACTACTGTTTTAGAGACTGACGCTCAGCAGAAATGATGATTAATTTTTGCCACACCAAGTATCATAGCTAAGCACTGCAATCTATTTCTTCATTGTAACCATTTGAAAGCAATCTATGCACAATGTTCAGACCTAAAATTATTTGTCCAACTATTGTAAAAGAACTTTGGCTGACAGACAAAGTCTGATAGAAGATAACAATACCAGGATCCCTACTAATAGTTGTACTTCCTGTGGCTAAACTTATCTGAGTGGGACTAGAGTACCAAGGTGGTCACAAGGAGACATATTAACGATTCATTTAAGGGACTGAAGTGCCTCTCAGTTTGTCCCGTGGGATATGCTTTCCGTCCCACACCTTTAAAATGCACAGGGATTGTAACTACTCGATAATCCCACTTTCAAGAAAACTAAAGTTTACTTTCATTCCAAGTAAACTTTTTTAGAGACCCTAAGATATCTGATCTTGTTTACAGAGTTCCATAAAAATGCACAAAGTTACAAAATTAATAGTCAATTGTGAAAGTTTCTGCCATTTACATATTTACTTCAGACTCTTGATTTGTTTATCTTGATTTGTTTATCTTGTTTATAAAGGTTAATAGAATTATAGTAAGTCTCATTGCCTATGAATATAATTACCAAAAAATTGACATGTAGTTAGACAAGAACCTTTAGCAGGCCCTGCTGCTGGGTACATGTTGCTCTGTTAGAACCTCCCTGCTGAAGTGCAGACATTCATTTTTACCAGTGCTTAAATGAAATGTTGGATTCTGAACTACAATGAAGTAAATTGAAAGGAATAGTGGGCATAAATGCTATTTAAATTATTTCTACATTTTGCATTCATATGGGACTTTAACCAAGACAGAAGAACATGAATTTCTGACTCTTTTCTTCTTTCACTGAAAATATGTGGTATACACATATATATACAGTTTATAAGCATATTACATATATGTTGTATTTTATATGCATATGCATACATATATTAAAAATAAAGTACAACTATAAAATATGAAAATTTCCATTTATTTACACTGTTTTCCACAACAATAAGTATGTGAAAAGGTGATTTTAAAACCCACTGTAATTTAAAATAAATTATAAGGCAGTTCCGACATCTAAATTAATGCCTGTGTTTCTGGAAAAAAATAGATTGCCTTTTTAAAAGGAAGGCACCTTCTGCTGTGACTAATCTTATCCAACCATCTGAGAAAGGCATAGCAGGAAGGAATTTATTGAGTGTAATTATTCAGTATGCAGGTAGCAGTAAATAGCAAACAGAAGCTTCTTAGGGCATAGAGTCAATAGAAGAAATACTTATTTACTGAGGGCTTTTGCAAGTCTGTTTTCAGAGCAGAATCAACATTCAGCTCTTAGGAAGGACACATCATTATCTGCTGGGGAAAGACTTTGAACTAACAAATTAGAACTGGTTTTTGTTCCTGTATTATCACTCTTAAATACAGAAAAATATGCATAATATAGAGGTCTCATTTTATGAAATATAAGACACTGTAGTTCTTTAAACAAGTTGTTAATGCAATAAAACCAATTTTAATTAAAAGCTCCTGCTGCATTATCTTCTCTGGCTGTATAAGATGTATATAATTTCAATTACAATATTTTGGAATCTATCAATTCGTCATCTTCTAGATGGCTATTGTCAGAAGCATTATGATCTAGAGATATAGGATGGCTAAAAAGGTCATTTAGACTTCATAGTCCCTTTGAAAGGAAATCAAGTATTCATTACATTGATCTCTTCACCATACAAAAGGGGAGCCTAAATGTGCCTTCCAGAAATTTGGCATATGCAGCTAATAGTAATTTTCCTCTCTTCCTATTGTTCTGCTCCTTTTTAGTCTTCTTTAGCTGCTTCAAACAGAGAGGTGAGTCTTCTGGTAAGAGGTTAGTCCTTATTTCTTGGCCTCATTCTAGTAAGATAAGAAGTTACTGGAAATAGTCTGTAGCTCTTATTCCCCTGAGAAAGAAACTTCCTATTTTTGTAAAAGGTTCATTCCTGTCCCTCACTCTATCTATGTCTGTCAATCCTAAATTATCTTCCAAGGACTTGAAGATCCTTTAATTTTATAATTTCATTTTAATTCTACAAACATTTTTTACCTTTTCTTTTAGTTCCTCAGTTATGCAAATGCAATAAAATAATTTTCAATTTTTAATAAAATATTTTAAAGGATATTTTATTTCTTAGTACTAAAATGCTATTCTAAGCACCTTTATTATAGAGATCAAGGCAGTTTAAAGACAGTGCTGATAGTATCACCTTTCTTTTTTCTCTTCTTTCAAACCCATGAAAGATTTCACATACATCACTTGGATATTTCGCTTTATACTGTCTTGTAGATTCTTCAGGGGATATGTGAAGAATTTATATGGGTGGTAATCTTATAGACGATGCCACATTGACTAGTATTCTGAAAGCTTGACAAAAAAATTAATTTGTTAATGGCCTAGTGAATAGTCACACTGGGGTTTTACATATTTTCTTCCTTGTGTGCTGGTATTTTTGATAGTGGTTAACAGCTGTTCAGATTGCAATTTCATATTTTAAATCAAATTTAATCACCTTTTCCTAAATGCAGACTCATTTTTTGTCATTCTTCTTTGTTGCTGGTACCATATAAAGAAATATGGAATAATCCCCCAGTAACAGCATTTTATTCACAGCAGTTCTGTGGGTTTCGAGGTGACCCGGATGTGTTATTGCACAATATTTCATCTCCTTCATTCTGCCTCTTTTGCATGACATATCTATTATTTAAAATATAGGCTGGTGTCTTCCCATATCTTTTTCAGTTTTCAATGTCTTTCCTCCCATAAATATTCTTTGCCCTCCCACTTTACGGCTTTTCATTGCTATGATATGAGCTTAGTCCCATTGCTTCTCTCAGTTCTGTCATCCTCATATTTACAGCCTCGCTGTTATCACATGAGGTATCTCCTCTGATGGTCCCATTTACAATCCTGTGCTGCATTTTTATGTTGTTTTGGCTTATTTTATACTTTCAATTGAATTACAGCTTTCACTAGTATTAGACTTTGACAACTTAGGATGCCTTTCATCTATTATCTATCCTAGCCCACGTTATTCTCAAAGCCTTATAAGCACAGTTTGATCTCACTGTGAACTGCATTAAAAAAAAAAATCCATGTTTTATTTGCTCATTCCATTCTCATTTGAACAGTTTTAATATGATATACCTATTAAATGAGCACTAATTTTTGCATCTTTATGAATAATCCATATTTTCCATATCAGTGATAGAGCGCATACAGACTACCAGGTGTCCAAACCTTTGAATTCGGAAACATCTGTGTGTATCTGAGTTTCCACAACTAACTACTCTTAACATTGTGATAGGGATTACAAATCCCATTGTACTGCAGTGACATTTCTGCAGTTTCATGTTAGCACTTCAACCTTGCTGCCATTTCTTGCACAGTCTGAATATCTCCTTGAACATAATAATTCTTTTCATCACTTTGAAGGTATTTCTGGTGTTCTATTTTTTTTCATTTTTGCAATTTCTGCCAGTATCCTTGACATTTAGTCCCCACCCATCTTCAGCTTCTACTCCAGCCTTCTTAACTTTCCATTGCATTTCTCCCTATTACCTCCCCAACATAGCTAGCAGTGCAAAGGGATTTGGAAGGCTGTTGTATTTTCTTTTAATTTCTCTGTAGACTCTTTCCAAATTAAAAACACATAGTTCTGAAGCATGGAAAAAAGGCAGAGTTCCCAGACACCTGAGTAGGAAAGGTCAGCCTGATCCAGGAGCTTTCATAAAATCTTATGAAACTCCTGCTACACATTAGGTTGTTTTGTAAAGTTCCCAAATGCAAATATATCAGCTACCAGAAGCAAGAACAAATCCATATGGCTCATTAGTACAAAAAATAAACCAATGCATAGAGTCATCATTTCAAAGGGATGTGAGATAGGAAGACCCTTGAATATTGGACAAAAATTATTGTTTCCAAATTGCATATCTATTTCTAATTTTCACAACAGTCCTTTGTGTCTTCTCCACACTGGGAAGTATTTTTCTTGCCATAGAATTAATCCATTTTAATTAAATAGTCAATTTGTAAAAACCAACACATTTTGCTACTACATTTTGAAATTCACTTTCTTCTTGCTTCTTTCTTGGAGTGGGAAGAAGAGAAAAATTCACTATGACAAACCCAAATTTGCATATTTTTGAAGCCAGGGACATGGAGTCACTCCAAGTCATTATGGAGGTGCTAGTTTATCATGTCCACATGCACTTGTTCATACACAGCACCATCTGATGCTTTTGTGTGAAACAGAAATATTGGCGTCGAGTTAAAGTTGACACAAAATTCAGCAAGTTTTGAAAATAATTATGGCACAGACAGTTTGGATCTGATCCCAGCCTTCAAGGATGTCACAGAATTTCCATAAAGCTGAAACTTACTAAAAAAGAAAAAAAAACCAAACCAGAAAAAACAACCCCATAAATTTACAACCTTGTGTGGTCATACACAACAAAACAGCATAGCTCACTTAAAATAGCAAGGAATGGAGATTTATGGGAAAATATTTTGAAATTAATTTCTGTTTTCTTTGGTAATAGTGAGGCCTAAATCTGCAGCATTTAAAAGTTTCTGCTGTCTGCTAGCTTTTTTCTGGCAGCTTGTGAGACTGGTTCCAGCCCTGTTCTCCTGGCAGATGGAGCACAAGGAGGGAAACATCTGCCTCTGTCTGCCGGGGCACTGAAGACATGTCTAACCTAAAGTATGTGAGTACTCCTTCCAGAGTGGGAATTGGTGCTATAAAGCACAGAAAGAGGCTAGACGGCAATTTCTTCTCCACCAAAACAAAGTGAATTGCTATCAATGAGAAGGTGACCCAACTGATGTAAAATCATTGGCATTCCCACAGAGAATTCCCTGTCAGGCACGCTATTTCAGTGGGGAGGCAGGGCAGTGGGATAGGTGTGATGTAGGCTGAAAAGAAGATCTAACTCTTCCAATCAACTCCCATCTCACACCCTTACTTCACAGTGGTGGGAATCCGTTTGCTTTCAGTAGCGTGTTGCTGTTTCTAGCCAGTTTTTGGATCCCAAATGCCATTTTTAGAGAGCCAGACATGTGATGTAACAGGGCCATGGAACCTTTTCTTCTCAGCCCCCAGACCTGCAGCTGCCTTTAGGCAGAGGCAGGCCCTCAGCACTTGGCTCCCTAGCTTCCCAATGCTCCTTGTACATTCAGGCTGCATCTCACTGTGAATCAGTCCCTTCATCCTTCGCACCAATGGGGCTCTTCAGACACAGGAATCCCACTCAAAACAGAGAGGCAATTTCCAACCCACATTTTGGATGAGAAGTGTGAAAGGTCTATAATGGTTCATCTCCAAATGAGCAGCGTGCCACAGACATCTGTTCTGTGTGTGCCTGTGCGGGCTGTGCTCACAGCCAAGGCTCCAGCAGCAGGGCAACACCAGCAACACTGCTGCCAGCAGCTGGCTGCCATCCCACTGTGGTCCCACAAGGACAGAAAGCTGTGGGGATTATGTAATGTTTCTGTAAGTGATAAATAAAAAGGGAAAACCTCACTGCAACCCTGTACTCCTGAAACTGAAAAGGAAGTTGAATTTTTAAAAAATTATTGATTTATAAAATCAACACCAAAACACAAATGTTTGCCTCTGTGATGGGATAAGGGGGAAGAAAGAGGAATGAACTGATACTGCAGAACAGTATGGTTTATTTATTACCAGTGCTTGTCCCCAACTAGTGTGCATTCCTAATGTATTAATCTATTCAACTCAGTAAGAGATTGGGGTATGCAAAGAATCTGGGAATGGGTTTAATTTTCATGCTAGTCAAAGTGATTTTTCTTCAATCTATCATATACTGTATTTGACATATGGCTTTTCCCTTAATCAGTAATTGCCTGATACATGCTTTGTGCTTCAGTGAAGGTAGATTTAATACACTGGACATCAGAATGAGCTATTTTTTTCTTTTGAATGACAAATTTAATTTTTGCAAGATGTATTGTACTATTTTTTCTACCAATTTCACATTCTTCACCACCTCTTTGGTCCATCATTTCATAACTAATGTTTTCCTTCAAGTGAACAAGGATCCTGAAAACATCAAAGGTGCCTTGACAAATCTCAATAGACCATGACAGCCTCTTTCATTCTCCATATTTCTTAATGTGGAGACATCCAGTGAAGGAAAAAACACAGGACTGCGGGAAACAGACTTAGGAAAAGTGAGTCACTGTTTTTTCAGTGATTTTAAGAGTGGAATTTCACTGTCCAGATTAAGTGGACCAGGGGATTGAGCAATTTACCTGGCTGGCTAGTGGAGAGACATGTTAAAGGAAAATTTAAGCCACCTTCCACGAGAGAGTTTTAATTTAGTTTCTCTGTCTAAAAGTGATTTTTTGAGTCAAAATAATTGTTCTGGTTTCATTCTGAATCTTGGTTTCATATTTTTTGAGGTTTTTTTCCCTATGAAAACAAAGCATTTTGGTGGGAAAAAAACCACTTAAAATAGATCTAGGGAAAAGTCTTAATAAATATCCATTATTTTCTCAATTGTCTGAACATTTATCATCTTATTTGCTTTGCATTTAATTCTGTTAAGAAATGAAGTTTTGAGACTTCCTAATGCAAAACTTTTTTGCCTGTATTTGTGATTGCAAGCTTCCCTTCACTTTTATTTTCACTACTTCTTGTATGACTGATAGAAGCCAAATAAAACTCTTTTACTGGCAGTCTTAATATGAATAACAAAGCAACTGGAGCTGTGAAGCACCACTTCTTGGCTAAAAACAAGCGGTGAGTGTACAGTGTGGAGGAGGGAGAAAGAGGAAAGGGAATTTCTAGGTCTCAGTTTTCTTTTTCTTAAATGTTAAACATGCATGAAGTTAGTCTGACAGAAGAGGAGATTACAAGAAATGGGTGAAAACCACTTTTTATAGATTCTCAGGGTATCAAAAAAACAAAAAGCCAGACAGGGTTTTAAAAACCCCCAGCCAGGTAACTGTCCTTTCCCTCATTTAGGAGAAAGATCTGAACAATTTGCTTTGAAGGCAGCACAAAGACTATGACTGAAATTCTGACATATTATAATAATAAAATAGCCTTGCTAGATTAGTAATAGCATTGTCCTCAAAAATCAGCCTTCCCCTTCCTCATCTGCATTTCTACTAAGGGCAATACAGAAAGAGAGGAAATGCAAGGGGACAGAAGGGCTGGAGTTTAGGGAGAGGGAACTGCAGGACTTCTGCTGGAGGACTGGCCTGGTGCCTTTGTCAAATGCCAAATGGACCATAGGAAGGTTAAAAAAAAGCCTGAGGGAGCACAGCTCTGGGATGGTCACACCTGGAATAGCAGCAAAACTTCCAGGCTTGGCTGTCCTTCCCACTAGCAGGAGACCGAGAACCACAGGATGGATGCTGGGGGGGAAATGGTTTTCTAGGTGACCTTCATGTTAACCAAAGTAACCAAAGAGCACAGCACTATATCCCCTTTTTCAAATGCTGGGTTTTGTCACTAATTTTAATTAGATTAGCTCTAACATTGAAGTTTAGAAGCATTCTCTTAATACAGCAGACTAAAATGAACCAGCTTGCTCTCTTTAAATACTTTGTCATTTAAAGTAGAGTACTAGGAGAAAAAAAACAAAACAAAACACAAAACAAAACAAAAACGAATGTCACATTACAAATGCAATGAAAAAACAGCAACATCAATTGAGCCAATGAAAAATACATTTCTGTTGATGCTTGAGGGCATATGAAAAGTGTTAAAATATATGAGTGAGGAAATGCACTCAGTCAGATGTACAAATGACAACGATTTGGGGAAAGATTCAAAACATTGTGAAAGAAATTCCAACAGGCATCAACAAGCAGAACAAATATACTTTCCCAGATATAATGTCTGTGAGGTTGCACAGTAGCTCATTTGGCCATATGAGGTGACAATATATCAGGAGATAATGTTCCTACAATCACAGCCTCTGCAGAAAAGGAGGAAAAAAAAAAAAAAGAAAAGAAATGAAAAGGATATTAAAATTTGTAGCAATGATGCTCCTCTTCTTAGTTTTGGATGAATCAGTCACATTGAATTTTCTGTTTGTCACTAGCTTAACCACATATTTCCCCTTTGTATGAGTGTACCACCTGGTGCAGAGTAGTTTCTACTCACCTTTTTTATTTGCTTTGATATGTCATATTCTGTTTCATCACAGTTTTCAAAACACATTTTGTTTTCTTGCATGGACATAACACTACTTTCCATTCCTACTAAGATAAACTTTTCACATGCTTTTTCAGTATCTGCCTCATTTTTTTCATAGTGACTGTGCATTTTGTGTCACAGCCGGTACTGAACCACCCAAGGTTTTCTCCTGCCATGTAGTGACAGGTTCACCGTGGAAAAGGGAAATGCAGCAGCTCTTAGGTGGTGCTGTACTTCCCAGTTTGGGTGCTATTTGTCTTTGGAGTCTAATTTAAAACCAAGCATGTTAGCAGCAGTGACCTCAGCCCATGCATAATTCAGACCCAACCCCATTTCAGAGAAAAAGAACTGAGCTGCTGCCTCAGTGCTCCTGATATTATCACAGGGTCTGGTGCTAAGACACTACACGGAATAGAAGTCCCACAGAAACCAACACCTTGCTTGCCTGGATCCTTGTTTAAAGGTTGCAAGGCTGGAACCTTCTCAGGGGACCTCTGTCACAGAGCTTTTCCTATTGAGTCTGCAAAAAACTGATAATAGAGGCAGCTGTGGGACCAGGCTTTGACTGCTTGCTACTGCTCTCCTGTAAGAGTCATGTTCGTGACAGAAGAGGGAAAAGCTTGAATTCCTCAATTTTTCTTATGCAGTATCCATCATATTCAGGCCAATTCCTTCAGCTCTTTGACTTGGAATGACCCTTGACAAGGTGTGTGTGACTTAGGATGGCATGAAGAGCAACTCTCCACAAATTTGCAGGTGGCACTGAGCCAGAGGAGGAGCGGCCAATGCACTGGAGGACAGGACTGAGATTCTGCTCAAGCTGCAGTAATGGTCTGGCAGAAACCCCACAAAGGTCAAGGATGCAAATGCAAACCTTGCACCTTAGAGAGGATTACACTACACACAAGTACAGGCTGGGGTATGAACAGCAGGGATCAGCTCTGAATAAAAATGACCTGGTGATCAAGATGGGCAGTGAGGTGAACAAGCACCACCAATGTGTCCTTGCAGTCAAAGAAGGCCAACAGCATCCTGGGTTGCCTTGGTAAAAATGTAACCTGCAGGTCCAGGCAGGTGATTCACCACTTCTATTCAGAATTTGTAAGACCATTTCTGGAGAGCTCTGTCCAAAATTTTGGCTGCTCAGTGCAGGAAAGGTACAGTCATGCTGAATGAGTCCTGCTGATGGCAATGAGGATGGTTCAGAGCACTCTACATGAAAAAAGCGGAGAGAAATGAGATTGTTGAGCCTGTAGAAGTAAAGGTTTAAGAACATCTCACTATTTCCTGACCTGAAGACACAAAAATGGTGGTGCCAGACACATGAACTAGTACAACAGTAATAGTAGTAGCAGCTCACTTTCATAACATCTTTATGTATCTCAGAAAAATAGTACTCATTGGAAATGCTTTAAATTAGAATTGTTCCATTTCAAGTTATATGCAGAATAATACATTGTACCTCAAAAGATATTGTTGCTCCAAAGTGTGGCACTTAGAAGTGTGGGAATGACAAGATTTAGACGTATTTAATTCACCTGTTTCTACATGTGCTCTGACTAACGTAAATGGTGGCATACTAATTAATACATGAGCATGAGCTATGTTTCCCGAGGATCCCTGCCTCTCCAAGGAACTGAAGCAGGCAGACAGAAGGTCTTAGAACCTTTAGTATTAATTCATTGAATTTTATCTCTATACTGACTTTTTATTGAATACAACAGTATTAATTCTCCTGAAATACTTTGATGGTTTTTGTGACTTTAGCATATGGCTTCACATAAACAGTAATGAACATCTCTGTTAGATTTAGAGGTGGTGTATTTTTCCGTTTCCTGAGAGAGATTCCATGTACAGACTTACCAAGATTCATTGGAACTGCCCACTGATGGTAAGAGTGGGCAGTGCTTTGCACCCGGTATTTGGAAATATCCAACAAGCTTTTAATATCTTACATGTTAGAAACATCCTTGTAATTGATTTCATTTTCCAGTTTGAGCTCCGAAAATGCAACCAGGTAAGTCATTCAGATGTTTCAAAAAATTACTTATTGGTGCAGATGAACGGCACAGTGTGTGAAATTGCACTGAACCACAACTTATGTCATCAGCAAAGGTCAGGTCTTCCTGGGGACACAGAGGAGATCCTTATCACTTGAACTAATAGCTTCAGTGGCTGTTCCTTCTCTGGACTGACCACCCAGAGGGGCAGGGCAGACTTTTGCAGTTGATTTCACATCCACTCACCATAGGAAAAGAGAGAGACACAATACTTTAAGTCAAAGAGAAATTTCTGAGGCGATGGTGCTTGTTACTTTTGTTATGAACTCTGCTATTTCGGCTTTCTCCCTGTGTTTTCCCATTTTGCCTCTATTCACTTAACCTTCCTTGTACATTTATACTGCCTCTGCCTTCCTTCCAGCCCTCCTTGCCCTTTGTGAAGCTTAGGCTTTCCTAACCCTTGAACCCCCAGTGTTGCATGGTGCCTTAGGACAACTGGTCCCAACCATGTGGGCTGGTTTCAATAAGCTCTGTGAGCAGTGTCTTTAAGGTGGGCTGACATTTCCCTGTTCCTTTTCATTCCCAGAGTGGCTGCAGCATTCTCTGAGGTACTTTGGGAACAGAGGGTGGCCAGAAGGTGGAGGCTGGAGCCTGCCCAAGCATCCACTTGCTGATACATCGTTCATTCAGACAGAGAAGCTGTAAATGGATGCCATGCACTCACCTCAGATGAATTCTTTGGAGACTGTAAGATCCCAAAGCATTTCTCTCAAGCACAGCACACTGTACTGAGGTGTGCAGGCTGTGCTTGGGTTTGTTTCTGGGGGAGGCTGTATGTCAACCTTCTGCTTCTCACTGAGTAAAATGTTGAAGTCTTTGGGGTTTTTTTGGGTTTTTTTTCAGATGGTGAAAATGTCTATTTTTCAGACTACATATGACTGAATTGTAGCTGTAACTCTTAAACAAGAAAATCAACCTGAGGCAGATATCTCGTGGAGGCAACTGCAACCCAAACAGCAAAGGTTTAACTAAGTAAAAACTGAGTTTTTGCTGCCAAAAAGTACTGGCAACATTAACCATAGGTGCCAATGTTATTTCTGTATATCATATCACAAGTTTTCACATACTCTAGCAAGGTGTTTACTTTTTCGCTCTCTTCAGAGAGAGATCTAGAGAATCTGATCTAGAGAACTAGATCAGAACCATGATTCTGCACTTTATGTGGTTTTGAAGTCTTTAGCTTGGCACATCTATGTTCTTTATCAATTATTGTTTAACTCCTTTCTCTTTTTTTTTTTTTAATTATTTTTGCTACATTCTTCCAATACTTAACACTTTATGTTTGGGACACAATAGAAACATGACTCAAACAAGCAAATTGGTTAACATATGTGTCTCGTACATACCTAGTGAAGTAAGACCACACATTAAAAACAATCCAAAAAACAACAAGCTCCACAAAATTCCATCCCCAAATTTCTAATTTCTTTCCAAGTTCTAGCAGCAACAGCTCAAGGAAATATATTTATTTTTCAGTTTCTTTTAAGTGACAGACTGGTGGTAGTTGAATTCACAGACACCTATGGCCAAGAGCCCGTTAGAAATACATCAAATTCTGCTAACATCATGTTCCTTATATGCACTGTGATACACCTTCTATGGAATCAGGGTGCTGAGCTTTGGTGGTTGTGCTTCTAGCAGAGGAGACATCTAAATGAAAAGGAGAAATTGTTGCAATATGCTGTAAGTGTTCTCTAACATAACACCACTGAGAAACCAGGACTAGACCTCATATGCTAACTCCTACGAGCAGCTGTAAGAGCAAAGCTGCTTGTGCTCCAAGAAGTTTGTCATGTAAATAATATTTTTTCTTTCTGTTTCAGCCTTAAACTGTGAACAGAATGAAATTAAACTTGGAAGGAAGCTGTGCAAACCACTAGGTTTTAATCCTGCACCTTTTGAAATTAATGTGAACATTCCTATAGTTAGAAGGTAAAAAAATGCTCTAAGTACTATTAATAGGGATATAATAATTAGCACTCATGGACAAGATTTTTCCTGTTTCTTCACTAGATAATGGCTTTTCTGGATTAACTTTTCCCACTCTCTAGTTCTTCCTCAAACGTATGCAGCAACATTTGCTTCAAAATCCGCAGGTTGAATCTTCCTGCTCTTCTTTTTTTAATAATCCTTTATGGACATTACACTCCACCTTCGTGCCTGTGTGTGTTTGTATCTCCAGGAAGAGCTGCTTCAGACAGTGAATTATACTAGTACCTTGTTTAATAACTAACCTAAACATTTGCCCTTGACATTCTCAGCACCTCAGTGCTAATTAAACAAAATAAACAGAGACTAAATGGAAACCGGGCAAAGTACTTATCCTTCCTCAAAGATTTAATTTGGGATCAGCAACGCCGCTGACGGGAGACAGAAGCGCCAATCGCAGGTAAGTCCACACACGAATAATGAAACGCTGAATTATTTTTTTAAACCCTCCACTAATATCTTGTGATTTAAAGGTCACTCCAGAAGAAGAATCAAGGTCAGGCACGGCTAATCCTGCATCCGAGGCGGCCTTTTCTTTCGCCCGGTCCCTCGCCGTAGCGACGCCGCGGCTGGGCCGGGGGTGCCGGCCCGGGACCCCCTCACTGCCCGGCCACACCCGAGGGCTGCGGCTCGATCGCGGGGCCGCCGGGGCAGAGCCGGCGCCTCTCCCGCTCCCGGCGCGGCCGAGGCCCCCAGGGAGGCCGGGGAGGCCNCGGGGGAGCTGCTGCACCTGATACACCGGGGCGGGAGCGCGGCGGAGGAGGGCGGGAGGGAGCGGCGCTGCCGCCGCCTGCGAACGCCTCTCGCCGCCGTTAGACAGCGCTGGTCTCGCCGCTTCTCCCTCCGCCCGCCCCTTCTGCGCGGAGCTGGACTCTCGCTCCTGTTCCCCTCGGGGCCGGCGGCAGCGCGTCCTCCTCCTCGTCTCCCCTGGGCCCCATGGCTTCGGCCGGCAGCGGCATGGAGGAGGTGCGCGTCTCGGTGCTGACCCCACTGAAGCTGGTGGGGCTGGTGTGCATCTTTCTGGCGCTGTGCCTGGACCTGGGAGCTGTGCTGAGCCCCGCCTGGGTGACGGCGGACCACCAGTACTACCTGTCCCTCTGGGAGTCCTGCCGCAAGCCCGGCAACTTGGACAGCTGGCTCTGCGAGTCGACGCTGCACAGCGGTGAGATTCGGCTGCCCCCGCTGCCCCGCTCCCCTCCGCCGCCACCCCTGGCTGCTTTCCCCTTCTCGTCCGCCTCCCGTTCCCTTGGCCGCACCCCGGGCACTGAGAATTCCTTCCCCTCGCCGTGTCCTGGCTGACCCACCAACATCCCTCGAGCTGCCTCTCCTTCACCCTTGTCTCCTTCGGAACTGTATCCCAGCCCTATCTGGGGCCAGTCCCCCCGGACCGGAGCAGTGCCCGGGGTCGTGCCCCGCTGCCCTCGCCGATTCCCCGCCTCGCCCCTGCCGCCCCTGGTCCCCGCCCGGCTCCTAGCTCCGGCCGCCGCTACCGTCGGGAAGAGTCCCCTGCACCTTTGTCCGCCCGCCCTCCGCATCCCTTCCCTTCCCTTCCCTTCCCGAGCCTCTTCACCCGTCCCCATCCTCCTCCTTCTCCCCGTCCTCCCCCAGCCTCCCCGACCCGCATCTCGCCGGCGGTCGGGCTGGGGCGGAGGCGGCGGCGCTCCCAGCGAGCGGCGTGTGCGGGAGGGGCAGCGCCGGGCGCCCGTGCTCGGATCGTGCCCGGAGGGTGCGGGAGGTGTGAGGCTTCAGTGAGCGAAAGGAGTCACATATGGTGACTGGTTCCATATGTGCCGTGGTACTGTCACAAAAGATCCCGAGTTTGAATTAGTTGTGATTATTTTTTCCGTGTGATGGCTTCCCTATACAGTGAGAAACTGTTTGAGATCGAGTATCTTATACTGCTCCTCTGCGCCCATCTGAGAAGTCTCAGGTTTTGAAAAGTTGGGGCTTCCTAAACCAAAACCGGTTGCTACTTTGTCCAGAGTGGGGACGCCTGGGCTTGGACTCTCTCCATCACGCCGGGTGTGCGTGTGTGTGTCTTTCTCTAGCACGTACTGATCTCCCCATCGTCTTTCACGCTCCTTTGCCTTCATGCCACACTCCCCGTTGTGATTTCTTGATGCTCCTTCGTTCTTCACCTTTTTAGGTCTTTGATCACAGATTATTTTTTTTAATGTCATTTCACTATTGCTTGGAGTACTTCAAAAACGGGTTGTGAATGATAAAAACAAGCTGCCTGTTGAATATTTTTCAGTAAATTCTTTTGTAGTGTGATAATTGTTTTGGTTTTCATGGGTGGTTTTATTTACTTTATGCCTGATAGCAACTTCTGGAGCCCCAACAGAAACACTGACAAATGCACCCAGCCTCTCCCCCCACATCGTTTTCATCCCCATTCCTGTCCACGCACACACACACTTGCATTGATAAATCATTTGTTTGGATTGCTGCGTTCTTTAGGTAAATCGTGCAGGGACAAGATGTGTGATTTGGGAGGGAAAGCAAAGGACTGCTTATATTCTTGGTGTGTTTTGTTTTCCTCTGTTCTCCGAAGTCCTTGTATGGGTTCTGGGAAATAACTGATCTCAGTTTGAGTTGGAATTACACAGGTTCCTTTGCTGCTGTGCTTATTTTGTTTTTTCTGCTGTGTGCAGTAATATTTGAGGGTTTAAATGTTGTTTGGGATTTTGTTTTAAGTAACATAAAATGAATTGTAAAGAAATGCCAATTTCAGTCAATTACCAGGGTATCTGCACAAAGTTTGGAGTTCTTTCTTTTCCTTCCCTGGTATAAATGGAAATTTATGTAGGAATGTCAGCTTCTACGTGTCTCCTTAGCAACGTGAATCCTTTGCCCCTTCTCCCTGTCTCCTGAAATAGTATCCCCTTGATTACAGAAGGACTTTTCAGATGGCTTGAATGAGAACCTGCTTCCAATCCCCCCCAGCTCCAACGCTCTACTGGGCTTCCCCCTCCATCCATCTCCCGGTCACGCATGCGTGTGTACACACACACACACACACACAAATGGGACAGGGAGAGAAGCAGGACAGCTTATGGAACAGCATAAAAGGACACTAATCTCTCTTGTTCCTCTATTGGTCACCTGTCTGTCTGTGGGCATGTGGAAGATGAATGGATGAGGATGGATAGGAATGAGATGTAGTTTTCATTGGATGCTGTATGTTGAAAATCTGGTCTGTCCTCTGCTGGTGCCTTCTTCTATCATGTGCACAAATTCCTGCCTATCCAGTTTTATTCAAGCACCTTGAATGAGCTTTACCCATTTTCCTCAAATACTTTCCAGTCTAGTAGAGGCAAGTTTCATAAGCTACTGTGGAAGAAGTGAATGGTTGTTTTATTTGAGGTGGCTGGGATAAACCCTTCACTTTCCTCGTGTTCAGCACAGAGCACTGCATTCTGACCAGACCTGAAATATGAGAAACTGCATTGTTTTCCTCTTGCCTTTTGCTACTGTGGTACAATTGCCATTAAAGCCAATAGGAGGGCTCCCACTAAGTTCACCAAGTTGGATTGGGCTCATATTTGAGACCGTTTTGTGAGCTGGGATTAACATTTTAAGTGCACTTTCCGCCTACATTGTGAATCCAGCAAGAAGTATTTTGCAGATAGTGGAGAGCTCCCACAGGGAAAGCTCTTCTAGCTTGATACAGGTGCAGGCAGCTTTACAGCTAGCTGTGAGAAGCAGCACACACAGGAAAAAAGGCATCTTCACCCACGGTTTTAAGAGATTTACTTCATCATCCCTTGAAGGAGAGCACCTCAAGTGGCACCATCAAGGGCATGCTCATACTAGAAGCTGTTAAAGCATATTCGAGGTTTAATTAAAAACTTCTGTTGTAATTAGATGTAGGACCCCTGACTGCTGTCAGAAGGGCAACTTGGTAGTGGAGAGCAGAAAGAAATGCACAGAGCATGGTTGCATTGGCTGTTGTAGCAGGGAATAATCTCAATTTTCCTGGAGCATTGCTAGTGCTTGGAGCATATGTTCACATTCCTTCTTTCACTGTTCCAATGGCTTTTCTGTAACTTGCAAGTATTGTTTGCTCACATACTACTTTTAAACTTGTGTAAGTACTTCACAATAATTATGGTTCAAGTATGTAAAATAGTGAGTCAAATTAATTTTTTGACATCTGAAAATTATAAAATATCTCATCTTAATTTGCTTTTCTTTTCTTTTCTTTTTTTTATTTTGGAGTCTTTAGGATCTGGGTAAATCTCCCACTAGCAGCAACTTCAGGAGATGAATAACAAAGTTGCCAGTGTGGAAAGCTTCATTACAAAATCTTGCAATTCAGAAATGCAGTTGTAAAGCTCTGAAGTTTCACCACCTGTCTTGGCTTCTAGCTATTTTCTGTGATCAAAGCTTACCTTGGCTAATGCACAAGTTGTCTTTAGACCAACTGTATTTTAAACTTGTGTGTCTTTAAACAAATTTATTTTTTAGACCTTATTTGAAATGCATTATATCTAGTTTGTGATGGTTCATTTACTGTCACAGATTTATTAAGAGTTATATATGAATATTTATTCCTGTCACAGCATTAAAATTAAATGCATCCTATATAAAACTGCCTGCTGTATCTATACCTGCACAGGTACTTGTCTTCTTCCTGCAGATTAATAACAGTAAATTTGAATTTGTGCAATAGACTGAAGCCACTATGGCTCTTTAAATCAAAGATATACAAATACAATGTAGAAGAAATAAAGAGCTTCATAGAATCTGACCTGCAGATAAACATTGTCTATTTTGACTTAAATATGTGTATATGCTATTCATAGAAAACAATGGCTCCTTTGCAGCCTTTCAGTTTATTGTGAAAACAGCATATATAAAAATACATTTGAATGGTTTTGGTTAACTCTGTTCATGTTGGTGAATGTGGGGTATATGTCTTTGTTACTTTACAACCTGTGGATTTCTTTATGCAACATTCCGTTTTCTTCAAGAATATTATGCTCTTTTAGAACTGCCCATGAATTACTTGAAAAACAAAACATCTCCAGTAAATACATGCAGCAGAATCTCTGAATGTGTATTAAACTTTGTGATGAGCAAACAATAAAGGTAAGGTTAGCCTGTAGCATAGTGCAGTAAACAACTTCAGTCTAGTTTTATGCTTGTAATTTTGTTCTAATTTGTTCTTAAAATAAAAACAGTATCAGAGGCTGTTCATTCGGTAGCACTTCAAGGGGCTTAACCTTAATTACACATTAGATGCAGATATCTGAATTGACATGCCAAAATAGTCTTGGATAGTATCTCCTTGTTCAGAATCTAAGGAGCTGTTCCAAGGGGAAATTGCTAGCTCAAAAGCAGCTTCCTCGTTAGAAGATCTGGATCATTGCTCAGGTTTGATGTTGACATGTATTTGTAAAAAGCTCAGCAAGGCTGGTAGTTTGCTATAAAATAACAGAAGAATGAATGTGATTTTACTTACCTGAAAAACGTGGCTCATACAATTTAAGGAAGCATTAATAAAACATTCCTTCTGGTTTTGAATACTGTAGTCTGTCATTTTGTGTATCAACTCTAATAATCATCCCCAGCACTGTATCTGAAGATGGATATAAAATCAAAAGGCATACTACTTCACACTCAGTGTCTAAGACTCTGAGATGGCTGATCTAATTTTGAAATTGAGTCTGACTTGAAGGTTGGCTCTACTTTCCATGGGGAGCTGAACTAGGTGACTTCCAGACACCCTTCCCAACCTAAATTATTCTTGTGATTCTGTGATGACTGACACTCTGTTTATGCCCGATGTCTATCTGGCATCTTCAAACTGTGCAGAATGCCTTGAATTGGCTTAACTACCCCTCACAGCAGCCCCTGATAGAATATTTTAAGGAATGCTCCTTCTCTTACAGATGGACCTGTTATTTTAGCCTCAGTCATCCCAAGGCCATGGGAGCAGCAGATCCTGTTCAGCAGTCTGGACCTTTTAGTATGGTGGAGGCTGCCATTGCAGCCACCCTTCTCCAAGCAGTGAGAGACATGGTTAGAGCACATCTGTGATGTTTGTGTGAGTTCATCTGATCAGGGCAGAAGCACCACACACCTTATCAGTGATAATACTCTTAAAAAAACAAACAAACAAAAAAACCTAGTAGCTATAGTGGGTTATTGCTACTGCTGTTGTTCATTGCAATTTTAGAATCAGTAATGTAATCTGTTGCTTGAAGTTTTGTGTATTAAATATGATGTCCCTGGAGTTAGGGATAATGCAAGAAGTTTTTAATATTTGATGAGATTTTTATATTTAGAATTGCATAGAGAGTGGCCTTGCCTCTGCTACTGATTTGTGGCCCAAGATGACCACATCGAATTCAGGGTAACAGGAGGAATGGTAAAGTCCAACCAGCTGTATTTATACATTTCACTTGTTCCACTTAAAGTCATCGTTCTCATGGGAAGTACACCTCAGACTCTTTTAAATGCTAATTGTTTTTTTCAAGGAACAATGGAATGAGTTTTGAAAGTTGCAGAAGATTGCCAGTTTTCTGGAAGAACATTGATAACTGTGGAAAATAGTTACTTCCAGTTCCAATGCAAAGCATAGTATTTCAGATTGCTAAAAAGTAGTAGCTTTTATAGAAGAGGTCAGAAACAGTGAGCTTACTGTGAAAAGCTTGTATAACACATCTCCCACACTTCTTTCCTAATGGCAGAGTTCTAAGAGTACCAGGTTTTTGTGAAGTTCTCAGAGTTGTGGGTGCGTGCAGTTGTTTGATGGTTTTTTATTATTTTTATTGAATGAATGAATATCCAATAATTAAAATGACATAGTAGCAAGCTAATCTCAGAAGAATGCTGTGTATCCAATAGAGGAAATGCCTGAGTACATGCTGTACTATTCTGTGAATGAATTATAGATTACATGATTTTCTGTAATGCTGTGCTTGTCTTGAAGTCCTCTGTTGGCAAAAGCGGTGTGCAATGCATGTTGCTTATAAATGGTAAAATAAAGATCTATATAATGGCACCATTTAATTTTTTATTTGAAGTTGTGCTGTGTTTAAAGGACTTGGTGATTTTAGAAATAAAGGTGGGCCACAGAGCAGACATACAACATACCTCACCCCAACCCACACCTCTGCAAAGTGTTTGTATTTCATATAAATAAGGAATGCAAGCTTTATTCTTCAGCAGAGGTTTGTATCCCTGGGCAGATGAGCAAACACCTGCTGTGTTTCAAGTTGCTCATGAATCTGCACCCCCCCAGGCATTTAGACCATTTTGTTGTCTTGCTGTCTCTTTCACACAGCAGTAGAGTTGCTTACCATATTTTTACAGATATAACCAAATTGTCTCCTGCACTCCCAATGGCATCTTTGGGTGGAAGGTGAGGGGCAGTGCTTTCCATGGCGAGGTGAGCAGTCTGCATAGTGGCTGTAGTGGCTGCCTAGTTCTTCCCCCAGACTATGAAGCATGTCCTTTCCAGGCTGAGGAGGGTAGCTGGGAGGAGAGCACCTTCTGCCTGGAGCATCCTGCTAGTGGGCTGTTTGTTATCTTGCCTGGAATAGTCAACCTCTTCCTCTCTCATCTCAGTTACCTTGCTCTTGGAGAAGAGAAAAGCCATAGGAGGAGCCCCAGTGAGAGGCTTGCAGCTCTGCAGGGAGCTGCTAAGGCCTTTTTCCCTCAAAGATGAGAGAGTCTGGGGGCATCCAGTAATGGTCAGCATTCCTGTGTGCCAGGGGAAAGGTGCATCAACAGCAACAGAGCATTGGAAGGGACCAGTTAGGTAAGAGGCTCTCTGGAGCAAGACTCAGATCTGGATTTCCTTGTACCTGTTTGTTCATGGACCTCATAAATCTTTTTGTGCCTTAGGTCTAGCAGATGGAGGAGGGCAGTTACAGCCTATCTTAGCAATCAGGGAATTCTGCTGGGAAAAGGGAGCAGAGGTGTGAGGTTAGAGTCTGGAGCCACGGCTGGAAAGCAAAGGCCTTGCAACTTCTGAGAAGCTCTCTAGCCCCTGGTGTATGGCAGCTAAGGAGTTATCTGCCTTTCCTCCTTCACTAGTTGGCTGCCCTCATTATGCATTAGCATTCTGCACCTCTGTAAGACACAGGGTCTGCACCAGAAAGCTGTTTTTTGGATGTCTCTCTGCTTGTTCTCTTTTTCTTTGACTGATTGTAAGTGACTCTCCACTCGGCATCAGGAGCACTAAACCATCCCACAAGCCTCTTGTACAGCAAATGCAAAATGACTGACACCTTATGTGGAGCCTCTGAATTATCCTTGGGAGGCACTTAGGGATTTTGGTGCCCAGCATAAAATGCTTAAATTTCTCTTTGGGTGTTGTCAGTGTCCTGGTGAATTGGAGTTATGGGAGAGTCTTCCTGTTAGTCCCATGGGTGTTGTGCAGCACTTGGGTTATTCAGGGCTTTGTCCCGCGTGCTGCTGTGTGTGGATGACAGATTTCTTAGGGAAAATGTCATGTCCTTCTTTTTAACATATCTGTAACTTAACATAGCTGTTTCATTTGTTTAAATTTATGGCTTTTAAAAGAAAGCCTTGGTGTAAAGTGAGTTCTTTCAAGGAAATTATGCTTTTGGCCAGAGTTGGCTGGTTCCTGTAGCTCTGGTAATGCTTTTCAAGTGTCTGAGTGACTTGAGTAGCCACATGCACAAGTAATTTTCCTACTTCAGAAAAATCTTATTCTCAATCCATAAAATAAAAAGAAAATATAAAAGCCAGAGTATATCTGTGCAGCAGCCAGCACTGGTAAACATACT